>PVIY010002600.1:0-119972 GCA_004026745.1 Myrmecophaga tridactyla
CTCCCAGGTCATTTACACTCTTGAATCACCATCTCAGTCACCCTCCCTTCCCTTCTCTAATTTCTCCATGGAGCAAGGCTGAACACAATCTACTCTACTCAGCCATCTTCCTGGAAGTCCTCTGAATATCAACAAATAATTTTTGAACATCTATACCCAAATCTATACACCAGGCACTATGATGCATGCTGGAGATACATCTGTGAATCAAACTTATATAGCTCCTGCCTTCAGAAAGCTGAATGTTTAGTGGGGAACACAGATTTTAAACAAATAATCACATAAGTAAAGCTATGTCATTATGCTTGTGATAAGTTATGAAGGGGCACAACTTATTACTAGGAGAGCCAAACAGTTTAATATCTTTCAAAAAAGTCTTTTCTCAAAACTTATTATATACCAGACATTGTGCTAGGTGCTTGTTATACATCAGTGAACATAAAAAATATGCACTGTACTCTGATAGAAATTCCATGTTTAGTGGGAAAGAAGATATCAAACAAACCATTACAATCAAGATGTTCAGAGAGGGTAACTTCAAGATTTCTGGGAACATTTAGCTATGACGTCCTGAACCACTTGACAAGATGGATGAGCCTTGAGGACATAATGCTGAGTGAAATGAGCCAAACACAAAAGGATAGAAACTCTTTGATCCCACTTTTATGATCATGATAAAGATAAAATCAGAGGCTTATAATAAATAATGTAGGGAATCAAGAGATACACAGAAGCTTAAGATGGATGAACAGTTTGCTAATGAGGTTACTTAATTGTAAGGGAATAGATAGAAGTGAAGGCGATTCACTAGAGGGTCCATAAGTAATATGACCATATTGAAGGTGAACATGATTGAAAGGGGTTGTATAGATTCATGTGTTCCACCAATTAACACTACAAATATAAATAAGTTCTTGGCGAACTACTTCAAAGGTTAAAAGAAAACAAAAAACCTTATAGAAACCTGTGAGATCTGAAATCATCCACCTGGCACACTCTAGCATTCACATCAACAGCATAAAACTCAGATCCTAAATTAGGAGACACTCAAGTGGGAAAAAATGAAAGAAACCAGACACAAAAGACTATCTGCTCAATTTATAATTAAAAGTATGTAAATTGTATTTTATTTACTTCTCCAAGTGAATTAAAAAAAAATTCCTGCCTACATATTTCCACATTATTAAAATGAAAATATAACCCCCCCCCCAAAAAAAAAGTACAAAAGCCAGTTTCAGGTGTTGTGCCAGGTTATACTTTCTTTTGTAAGGTATAGAAGAATGCAAAAAGATCTCCTCCTGTGGACAGTCTTTCCTTGAGATAGAAAAGTCCTCCAGATATCTCCCTTCTCTCAAATATTACATCTTTTAATCACAGAGAGGTGTTGCAGAACTGTTATTTGCAAGACAGATTGTGTTAGGCAACTACATTGCTCTGCAGTACAATTTTGGAAGTGTTTTCTTACTGGAAAAATATGCCCTTTTACATGTAAAAAGCTTTTCCTCTTGGAACACAATGTCAAAGTTTGTCAATCAAAACTTTGTGCTTGGGGCAGGCCGGGGTGGCTCAGCAGGCAGAGTTCTGGCCTGCCATGCTGGAGACCCCCGTTTGATTCCCAATGCCTGCCCAGACGAAAAAACAAAACAAAACAAAAAAATCTTCGTGCTTATCTTATCATAGATTACTTTATCTGATTCTGAAGTCTATCTTCAAAGAGCCAGACTGGCCACCTGTATTCAGCAAGCACAATCTGTGTGTGGCCTACTTGACCAGTTGAATTGGGGAGCCTGCAATGAACTGAGTTTATAGGCTTGGTCAGGTCCTTTTTTTGTGGGCTGGAGGCAAGGAGAACAGTAGTGGGATTTGGGAACCCCCATTGCTGTACATATCTTCCTCTTGGGTCCTGACAGAGATAAAGATCATTGCCAGATAAAAGACCGAGGCCATCTAGGAAAGAGAGGGTTTATCAGAGAAGCACAAACTAGAACCAGTAAATTGTTGGGAGACTGTATCAGCTCTAGTCTCTCTGTCTGCTTCCTAGTCAGCACCGTCTCCTTCTTATGACCTCTCTGCACTTTATCTGTAATACATCTGTACTGCTTTCCTCTTTTTACTAACAAGCCAATTCCTCAATCCAATGCTAGAGAGAGCTAGTCCTAATGACTTTGCTCATTGACACTGCACTTTTGATTAGAGCTCTTTGTCCAAAGTGCCTTCATGAGCCATTAGCTAGCTGATGGGCAGGCTGCTTTCAGGCCAGGGGCCCACCTCTGGTGCATTTAGTGGTCAGTGATGCACAGACATCGGTCTAATGTGGCTTCGCTGATCCCGGGGGTTATAGGCAGGGCAGTTCATACTGGAGGCAACTGTTGGAGTCCCTGGGCCTTGCGTCTAGGCCAAGTCCTAATGTCATCACGAGCTTCATTTGTTTGATCAGTTAGCTCTCACGTTTCCTTATCTGTAAATAAGAGATAATAATGAAACCTATTTCACAGCATGGTGGTAAGGCTCAAGCAGGATAATATACATGTGAAAAGTTTTTTAAACTGTTAAATGTTATACTAATGATATTATTGTCAGAAAGGGATACCCTCTGAAGCTACTTTAACTAATTTGGCTTCTCAGAAAGGCTGGCCATTCATCTGGATCTGTGACAGGGAACAATCTCCTGCTACTCCAAGTTAAGGGTTGTCCAGGGACCAGGGTTATCTAGTAGGGATTCCTGGTCCTCAGAATCTCACAAAGCACTGGGTGCTGTGTTTTGTGTATGTGTGTGTGTGTGTGTGCATAATGAGTGACAGAAGAGTAGAAGGATCTTCTACCTGTTCAGATCCTCTCATCCCCTCCACCAACTCCCCATTTTTTCTCTGCTAATTTCTCCAAACTTCTTTAAAAAAAAAAAAAGAAAGAAAAACAGATAGGAAAATTTTTAAATGAGAATTGAAAAGAGAGAGAGGGGACAATAAATCAGCAGATGTAACAAGATATTTTATTTGAGTTCCCCAAAAGGGCGGGGTAGGTCAGTCCGTAATTGAACTGCTGGGGAATTTTGGCTCATAAATAACCATCCTGCAGCTGCCAGTAAATATCAGGCCCTTTGTATGAAAAGTGGTCTTGACCTTGGGTAGAACTGCATCTGGGCACCCCTGGAATCCCCCGACTCACCATGGAGGTAGGGAAATGAGGGTGTGACACTGGAATAAGTAAAGTAGATTTACTGTTAAGCTCACCAGGTCCCAATTGCACAAGAGGAAAAAGGAAGTGTGACTGGAGAGATACTTCTTTTACAGGCCCCCTGTTCCAAATCAGGAAACTGGGCCCTGTTTGAATAGACTCAGGTTGCTTATATTTAGGTTGACATGTAAAAGGGCACTGAAGTATACTGCAGGAATTTGTAATTTATTCGTTGAAGTAGATTTGCAAAACTCTGCAAACTGGAATGTCTGGAACTACACAGACTACTAGATTCTGATGACTGAGACAGGCCCATGCAGGGTCATGAGGGATAGGAAGATTAAATAGGAAAGCAGGAAAAGTAGAAGCAAACTTTTGGTATATTCCCTTGAGAGGAATACAGGAAGGGTAAGCAAGGGGAGATAGGGAAATGAAGAAGTAGATGAATCATTCTCCTCTATATTTGGCTGATTTCTTCATTGGCATTGGCAGATATGACTGCTAAATCTAAGTCCTGGGGTCCTGGTTTTCTTATTCCAGGGCTTTCTTTTTCCTCTCTGTTAATTAGGACATTGGAGAAATTGTCATGATAATTATAACGTCTAGACTAGGGGAACTACAGGAGGCAGAAAGAGAATATTTAATTGCAGACTTGAGAAAATACATGACAATGACAGGATTTCCAAAAGCTTTCTCGAGAATACTATTGGGAGCTGTGTTCCTTGGGATTGTTCTGATATCATCTGTTATGTAAGGGGAACCTTGGGTGTTTTGTCTGAGCATTTAAGAGGGTCAAGATTCTCATTTCTGGAGAAGATTCTAGGGTTCTTTGGAGAAAACTGTGCTGCAGTGCCTTGATCTTTATCACTTTTGCCCTCAGATTGTGTCATCATAAAGGGTGACAGGGGCAGAATTTCTTGCCCAGATTAAAAGGCATTGACTGATTGTTTTGAAGAGATAGGAAAAGAGTGATCAGATCCAGAGAACTCATTTGCCAAGTTTGGGGGTGGGAGGGTGTCATCATATTTTCCCTTCCATATTTCAATGACATGCTTTCTCCCGACTTTTGGTGGAAGAACCAAGAACAAGTAGGATGTTTTCCTTTCCAATATATTGGTATCCAATTAACTAGGAATCCCTACTAATCAGAATTTCTCCATTTGGAGAGGACAACGTATTATTGTTCATAATGATGCCTGGAAGGCGCCAGGCCAAGCTCAGTTGCCTTTCCCTTTCCCCAAATGGAAGTGTAACTATTGTTTCTGCTGAATATACATATAAAACTAACTTATTGTAAAGCCTCAACAATGTAAAACGGAAAGTGAAAAATCCCTTTGTAAATTTCACTTCATAGTTACTCTGCAGTTAACCACTCAACAGATTAGTGTAGATTCTTACAGAATTTTCATGCATATATATACATGTATATATATATAATATATTCATGCACATGAGATCATGTCATACATACTGTTGAATAACCTTTTTCACTTAATATATCATAAACATCCATATAAAACACATAGAGCTACCTCAATCTTTTCATTTGCTGCACAGCATTCTCTAGTCTAGACTGATTTAAGTAAACATCTGTTCATGAATATTTAGATTGTTTCCTATTCTTTGCTATTAAAATCAATTCTGCAATGGCATCTTAGCTTAGTTTTGACTTTAAGGTTTTTTTTAATCATTTATTTTTAACATTTTTAATTGTGAAATATATATACAAAGAGCAATAAATTTTATAGTATATTGTAACAACTAGTTATAGAACAGATTTTAAAGTTTGGTATGGGTTTCAGTTACACGATTACAGGTTTTTCTAGCTGCTCCAAGACATTGGAGACTATCAAGAAATATCAGTATAATGATTCAGTAGTCATATTCATTTGTTAAATACTAACTCCTCTGTTATAACTCCTCCTTCTTCTTTCATCCTTCTCCCAATCTTTAGGGATATTAGGGTTATGCCCATTCTATCTTTTCTCATGTTAAAAATGGTGTCTATAATATGGAATAGGGGCATGGAACTGATTGATGTTCTCAATTCAGTGGATTTTGGGGCCTTGTCAAAGATCAATTGACCATAGATTTGATGGTCTATTTCTGCACTCTCAATTCAATTCTCTTTATCATTATGTCTGCCTTTGTGCCAGTATCATGCTGTTTTGGTCACTGTGCTTTGTAATAAACTTTAAAATCGGGAAATGTTAGTCGTCCCACTTCATTCTTCTTTTTTAGAATATTTTTGACTATTCAAGTTTTTTCCTTCCAAATAAATTTGATAACTAGCTTTCTGCAAAGTAGGTTGTTGGCATTTTGATTGGTATTGCATTGAATGTGTGGATCAATTTGTGTGGAATTAACATCTTAATGACATTTAACCTTCTTTTCCATGAGCATGGAATGTCTTTCCACCTATTAAGATCTTTGATTTCTTTTAGCAGTGTTCTGTAGTTTTCTGTGTACAGGTCCTTTATATCTCTGGTTAAGTTTACTCCTAAACACTTGATTCTTTTAGTTGTTATTATGCATGGAATTTTTTCTTAATTGTCTCCTCAGTTAGGTCATTGCTTGTGTATAGAAACATTACTGATTTTTGCACATTAATCTTGTATTCCACCACTTTGCTGAGTTTGTTTAGCTCAAGTAGCTTTGAGGTAGATTTCTCAGGATTTTCCAAATATAGGATCATGTCATCTGCAAATGAAAGTTTTACTTTTTTGTTTCTGATTTGGATGCCTTTTCTTCCTCCCTCCCTCCCTCCCTCTCTTTCTTTCTTTCACCCTATTGCTCTAGCTAGAACTTCTACTCCAATGATGAATAATAGCAGTGACAGTAGGCATCCATTTCTTGTTCCCAATCTTTGGGGGAATGCTTTCTGTCTCTTACTGTTAGCAATGATGCTGCTGGTGGGTTTTTCATGTTTGTCTTTTATCATATTGAGGAAGTTTCTTTAGAGTCCTACCTTTTAAAGTATCTTTACCAGAAAAGGATGCTGAATTTTGTCAAATACTTTTTCAGCATCAATCAAGATGATCATGTGATATTTCTCTTTCAATTTGTTAATGTGTTGTATTATTTTGATTGATTTTCTTGTGTTGAACCCCCTTGCATTCCCTGGTATAAATCCCACTTGTTCTTGTGGTGTATAATCCTTTTTTTATCACCCCCCGGTGTTGTGTTTTTATTGCTTATTAAGAATGAACACTACAAAACATATAACAGGAAAAGAAAATAATATAACAGACACCTGTGTACATACCAATAAGTATAAAAATATAACATACAGTCATATTTGCTTCACAGAACCTCCCACCCATTCCTATTTCATGCCTTCCCATTTTGTGCCTTCCAGAGGTGACCAAGTTGATATATATCATTCTGATGGATGTTTTTATACTTTTGCTCTCCATATCTTTATCCATAATACAATATATACTATTGTTTGGGTTTTTTAAAACGTTTTTTATTGTATAGTATAACATATACTACTTTGTAGCAAAGAAATTAAAAAGCAATAGTTTTCAAAACACTCTTCAAAAAGTAGTTACAGAATAGATCCCAGAGTTTGTCATGGGCTACCATACGATCCTCTCATATTTTTCCTTTTAGCTGCTCCACAATATAGGAGGCTAGAGGGCTTAAATACTTTTTCATCTTCATAATCGACTTTTTTTCCTTCTTTTTTTTGTGAACAACAACATACATACAAAAAAGCTATATATTTCCAGCATGGCATCGCAATTAATTGTAGAACATATTTCAGAGTTTGACATGTGTTACAATGTGACAATTTTAGGTTTTTACTTCTAGCTGCTCTAAAATACTGGAGACTAAAAGAGATATCAATTTAATGATTCAGCATTCATATTCATTTGTTAAGTCCTATCTTCTATGTATAATTCCACCATCACCTTTGATCTTTTCATACCTCTCATTGGGTTGTTTGGGCTGTGGCAACTCTAAATGTTTGATTTTGGAAGGGTCTGTCACTAATATGGGGTAGGAAGATGGAACTATCTGATGTTCTGGAGAGGGTAGGCTAGGTTTCAGGACTTATCTGGACCAAGGATCCATCTGGAAGTTGTAGGTTTCTGGAAAGTTACTCTAGTGCCTGAAACCCTTGTGGAATCTTATAAATTGCCCTTGTTGTTCTTTAGGATTGGCTGGAATGGTCCTGGTTGGGGGTTGGCAGGTTATGATAGGTAGCAAGGTCTACCTGAAGCTTGCATAAGAGCAACCTCCAGAGTAGCCTCTTGACTCTATTTGAACTCTCTCTGCCACTGACACTTTATCAATCACACTGCTTTCCCCCATTTGGTCAGGATGTAATTACTGATCCCACGGTGCCAGGTCTAGATTCATCCCTGGGAGTCATCTCCCACGTCACCAGGGAGACTTTCATACCTGGATGGCATGTCCCACATAGGAGGGAGGGCAAGGATTTCACTTGCAGCATTGTGCTTATAGAGACTGAGACCACATCTGAGCAACAACAGAGGTCCTCCTGAAGTAACTCTTAGACATGCCTATAGGTAGTCTAAGCTTCTATGATACCTATATAAGCATCACAAGAGTAAGCCTCATGATCAAGGGCATGGCCTATTGATTTGGGTGTCCTAAAGTTTGACACAATATCAGGGGATTCCCTGATGGTAAGGTTTAAGTTCCATAGTCTTTCTCCCCTCCCTCAAGGTCTTGGCCAATACTTTTTGATTTTCTGCTTAATATACTCAAGTTTGTTTCCAGGCATTACAATAATCAATACAGGATTAAAGGACCTCTTTCTCATTCTGTGCTCCCTGTGTTTCAGTTGTTCAAATGAGCTATACAGATAGGTTGAAGTAATTATACACTACAGGTCAAATAAACCTTTCTTCCACTGAGTATGTGTGGTTTTAAAATATAGACACTGTCTTCCTTACCCCTATGTTCTGATATACTTTAATCCCAACCTGTTTGGCTTTGTTCTTATCTCTAAATATCAGGTTATATATATAAAACAGCCTCTCAAATTCTAGAAATAATAATCACCACTCCGGACTTAATGTGTCTGCTCTAAAAGCTTACAATCTAGGCCCCTGTTTTCTTCTAAGCATTTTCTAAAGGTGACCATACCATTGTTGTTTTTTTGTTTCTGGCTTATTTTGTCTCACCAAATGTCCCACGTGTTCATTCACATCTTTGCATGCCTCACGACATTGTTCCTTTTTGCAGCAGCACAACCTTCATTTGTAAGTATGGCACCATCGTTCTGTGGTGTATAATTATTTCACTGTGTCATTGGATTAGATTTGCAAGTATTCTTTTGAGAATTTTTGCATCTCTGTTCACTAGGGTGATTGGCCTGTAGCTTTCTTTTCTTGTAGTATCTTTACTCAGTTTTTGGTATTAGACTGATGTTAGCTTCATAAAATGAGTTAGGTAATGTTCCTTTTTCCTCATTTTTTTTTTTTTTGGAAGAGTTTGAGCAGGATTGGTGTTGGCTCTAAATGTTTGATAAAATTCTCCTGTGAAGCCATCTGGCCTTAAGCTTTTCTTTGTAGGAAGTTTTTTGATGACTGATTAAATCCTTTTACTTGTAATTGGTTTGTTGAGCTCTTCTATTTTTTCTTCAGTCAGTGTAGGTTGTTCATGTGTTTCTAGGAATTTGTCCATTTCATCTGTTGTCTAGTTCATTGGCGTATGGTTGTTCATAGTATCCTCTTGTGTTTATTTTATTTTATTTATTTATTCAGGGTCCATAGTAACAACTTCCCTCTCATTCCTGATTTTGTTTATTTGCATCCTCTCTCTTTTTTCTTTGTCAGCCTAGCCAGGGGTCCATCAATTTTATTGATTTTCTCAAAGAACCAACTTTTGGTTGTATTGATTCTATTTTTATTTTCTTGTTGTTCTCCCATTTACGTATTTCTGCTTTAGTTTTTGTTATTTCTCTTCTTCTCTTGGCCCTGGGGTCAGTTTGCTGTTATTTCTCCAGTTCCTCCAGGCAAGCAGTTAAGTCCTTGATTTTGTTTATTCTCCTTCTTTTCCTAAATTTTCTTTTTAACATGGGCAAGCACCGGGAATCGAACCTGGGTCTCCGGCATGGCAGGCAAGAATCTGCCACTGAGCCACCATTGCACCACCTCTCTCCTTTTTTAATATAGGCATTTAAGGCAATAAGCTTCCTTCCTAGCACTACCTTTGCCATATCCCTTAAGTTCTGAATGTTTTATTCTCATTTTCATTCATCTCCAGATATTTATTGATTTTTCTTGCAATTTCTTCTTTGACTCATGATTATATCCATATATTTGTGAAAGTTTGGTTTCTTTGGTGGTTATTGATTTCTAGCTTCATTCTGTTATGGTCTGAAAGAGTGCTTTGAATAATTTCAATCTTTAAAAATTTGTTAACACCTGTTTTTGTGTCCCAGCATATGGGCTATCCTGGAGAATGTTCTATGATTTCTAGAGAATATGTATCCTGGTGTTTTGGGGTGTAAGATCTATATATATCTTTTAGTTCTAATTCATTTATCACATTGTTTAGGTATTTTATTTCCTTATTGATCTTCTGTTTGGTTATTCTTTCTATAGAGGAAAGTGGTATATTGAAGTCTCCCACTATTATTGTAGAAAGTCTATTGCTCCCTTCAGTTTTGCCAATGTTTGCCTCATGTACTTGGGAGCTGTTTGATTGGAAGCGTGAATACTTATAATTTTGTTTCTTCTTGGTGAATTGTTCCTTTTATTAATATGTAGTGCCATTCCTTGCTTCTTATGATATTTTTGCATTTAAAGTCTATTTTGTCTGATATTAGTATAGCTACCCCTGCTTTCTTTCTGTTACAGCTTGTATGGAACATCTTTTTCCACTTTCACTTTCACTTTCAATCTATTTGTAGCATTGGGTCTAAGATGAGTCTCTTGTAAGCAACATATAGATGGGCCATATTTTCAAATCCATTCTGCCAAAGGACATCTTGTCCCCTGCCCTACTGGATAGATCTTTGTTGGGCATGGGTGGGCCAAGTAGTTCAACTTTATAACTCCCTTCAGTGCTCAGATAATTTTGGTGACATTATTGGAACTAGAATTGGGCTTCCCTCTTCTTGGTACTGATACAAGTCCAGGCCACACTTCAAGTTCCTTTTTAATGGAATGCTCCAATAACACAATTTCTTAGTCTACTTGTTGGTACATTTGATTGAAGGGATTGGATTAGCAGGAGGGAGAGTAAAAGAAAGCTGGATTTTGAGAAGAGTGGTAGAGGTTGAGTACTGGCTCCAGCTCTTAGCAGTTGTGGGACCTGGTGAGGAACACCTTTGTGGGTCTCTGGCCACCTAGAAGAAGATAAGGGTCCTGGCTTGTGCCTTTTGTGCCTTACAATGTACTTATGAAAAGATGTTGAAATCAGAGTGAGATAATATATACAAAAGTACTAAGTAACTGTAAAGCATTACACAGTTAAAAAGAACGGTAAGAAATTTATTTTTAGACAGAAGCTGGCAAATTTTGCTGTTGATGTCGAGATAAATATCTCAGGCTCTGTAAGCTAAAGGTTAAAATCTAGGATCCTGTGTAGGTACTTCTCCAGCCATTTACAGAAACCAGAAAACAAGTCTCATAGTTCCTTAAAAAGCTCAGTATAGCACTGCTGAAACACACAGCAATTTTATTTTTAGATATGTACACAGAAGAACTGGAAACACATGTTCAAACAAATGATTGGGCACAAACTCAAAGCAGAACTACTTACAATATCCAAAAGGTGGAAACAACCCAGGTGCCATCAACTGCTGAATGGACACACACATACATGCAAAAAAGTGATCTATCTGCAATGGAATACTATTCAGCCCTAAAAAAGGAATAGCGCATATATACATGCTACAATCTGGATAAACCTTGAAAACATGATGCTAAATGGAAGATGCCAGACACAAAAGTCACATATTGTGTTGTTCCATTTATGTGAAATATATGGAATATACAAATCCATACAGACATAAGGCAGATTGGTGATCCAGGGTCTGGGGCTAAGGGACCAGAGGGAATGACTGCTTAATGGATATGGGGGTTTTCTTTTGGGCTGATGAAAATGTGATGGAAGTAGATGGAGGTGATGGTTGCACAACATTATGAATATATTAAATGCCACCGAATTGTTCACTTTATTATTTTTCTCTTTTTTTTGAATTGCTCACTTTAAAGTTGTCAATTTTATGTTATGTGAGTTTTATGTCAATCAAAATTAAAAACAACATTCTTAGCTTGTGGGCAGTACACAGCTAAACAGTGGCTGGATTGGCTTGTGGGCCAGTATGCCAACCCTAAGTTTAGAGTCTTAGAATCTTTTCATTTTAGAATAAAGACTGTTACTTTTGTAAAAAAATTTTCACTTTGCTGAAATATAGCTTATAAGAATAAGCTGCACCCAGTAAAAGTTGTACAGTTCTATGAGTCTTTTCCCTGTGTGTGTGTTTTTTAATGCTTTTTGATTGTAAAATATAACATACATACAAAAAAACCAATAAATTTCCAGTACATTTTAACAAGTAGTTATAGGACAGATTTAAAAGTTTGGTATGGGTTACAGCTCCATGATTTTTCATATTTTCTTATAGTTGCTCCAAGACACTGGAGACCAACAGAAATATCAATATAGAGATTCAACAGTCATACACATTTGTTAATCCTATCTTCTCTGTTATACTCATTCTCTTTAAATAGCATATACACATAAACGCAATAAATTTCAAAGTATGTTGCAACAATTAGTTGCAGAACAGATTTCAGAGTTTGGTATGGATTACAATTCCACAATTTTAGGTTTTTATTTCTAGCTGCTCTAAGATACTGGAGGCTAAAAGAAATATCAGTATAATGATTCAGCAATCATACTCATTTGTTAAACCTGACCTTCTCAGTATAACTCCACCATCACCTTTGCTCTTTCTCCCATTCTTTAGGGGTATTTGGGCTCTGGCTATTCTAACTTTTTCATGTTGGAAGGGGCTGTTGAGAATATGGGATGGGGGATAGAACTAGTTGATGTTCTGGAAGGGCTGGTCCCTCGGCATTTCAGGATGTATCTGGTCCAGGGACCCACCTTGAGATTGTAGGTTTTGGAAAGTTACCCTAATGCATGGAACCATTGTAGTATCTTATATAATGCCCTAGGTATTCTTTAGGATTGGCAGGAATGGTTTTGGTTAGGGTTTGGCAAGTTATGATAAGTAGCAATGTCTAACTGAAGCATGCATAACAGTGACCTCCATTGTAGCCTCTTAACTTTATTTGAACTCTCTCAGCCATTTGTTACACTTTTTTCCCCTTTTGTTCAGGATGGCATTGTTGATCCCATGGTGCCAGGGCCAGAGTCATCCCTGGGGGTCATCTCCCACGCCACCAGGGAGACTTTCATCCTTGGATGTCATGTCCCACATAGCGGGAAGGGCAATGGTTTCACTAGCAGAGTTGGGCTTAGAGAGAGAAAGGCCACATCTCTCTGAGCTCCTTCAGAGGTGACTCTAAGGCATACCTATAGGTAGGCTAAACTTCTCCACTACATATATAAATTTCACAAGAGCAAGCCTCAAGATCAGGGGGTTGGCCCATTGATTTGGGTATCCCTAATGTTTGGCACAATATCCTGGGTTTCCCCATTGGTAAAGTTTAATAGTTCCATTAATTTTCTCCCCTATCCCTCAATACATTTTGATTATTTGCTTAATATACTCTGGGATGTATCCAGGCATTACGTTAATCTATGCAGGATTAAAGACTCTCATTCTTAATCTGGGCTCCCTGTGTTTGGATTGTTTAAATGATCTATCCAGACAGATTGAGTTAGATTATGTGCTACAGAAAACCTAGGTTCTGGACGTCATAAAACTTTTTTCCTTTGCTCTTAAAGAGTAGGTGAAGTTCTAACATAAAGATAATGTCTTCCTTTCCTGTATTCTTAATTCAGAATTATGGTAATTCTGAATTACCACAATTAAGCTGTAGAACATTACCATCACCTCAAAAAGTTTCCTTATACCCCTTTACAGTCAGCTTCCCCAGGAAACTATTACCCTTTCTGACACTATTGATTAATAGTACACTTTCTAAAGTTTCACATAAATGGAACCACACAGTAGATACACTTTTTGAGTCTGGTTTCTTTCATTTGGCATTTTTTTTGAGATTCATCCATGTAGTGGCCCTTATCACTAGTTTGTCCCTTTTTATTTCTGAGTAATATTCCATAGTATGAATGTTCCATAATTTGTTTATCCATTCACCTGTTAATGGATATATGGATTGTTTCCAGTTTTGGACCATTATGAATCAAGTTGCTATACACGTTTGTATAGAGGTCTTTGTGTGGCTATATGTTTTCAATTCCCTTGGTTATGAACTTTAAAAGAAACTACCAAACTGTACCATTTTACATTCCTACCAGCAGTGTACTGGAGTTCCAGTTATTCTATAATCTTCCCAATATTTGGCATTGTAAGACTAGCCATTCTAAGGACTATGTACTAATATATCATTATGGCTTTAATTTGCATTTCTGTATTGAGTAATGCTGTCGAGCATCTTTTCCCAAGCTTTTGATCATTTGTGTCTCTTATTTTCTGATTTGTCTGTTCAAATATTTTGCCCATTGTCATAAAAAACAAAACTGGTTGTTGTCTTCTTAGTACTGAGTAGTAAGCATTCTCTATATATTTTAGCTACAAGTCCTTTGTCAGATATGTGTTTTGCAAAAATTTTCTCCCAATCTATGGTTTGCCTTTTTATTTTCTTAATGGTGTTTTTCAAATAGCAAACTTTTTCATTGTAATAAAGTCCATGTTTTTGAAAGATAAAAAAAAAACCCACAAAAAACCCCAACTTAGTGGCCATCCTATTTTTTGTGTTGAGTACATATAAAACTTTTAAAAATTATTTGAAAATTGTCAACTGTATGTTAATTAGATTATTAGATTATCAAAATGCCCATTATAGGCTTCAATAACAGAATTTGCTGTATTTATGTGGCCTCATGTGGTGACTCAAATTTAAATGCCACCTTACATCTTTTTTTTTTTTAATATGACAACTGGGAAATGTAGGGAAAAAGGAATATATTAGATCTCTGTCAACCATTTTTGTCAATTTTTTCCCTAAATGAGCAGTCTATGAAAGTCTGTCAAGAATGAAAACACAGTTCTTTCAGAAAGACCATACCCACATGTGCATGCATTTGTACAAAATGCACACACACATGTGCAAGGTCCCTTACAAAACATGCTGACACTCCTAGGGAGTGGGAGAAGAAGTTTGTCTAGGGTTGTAATGATGTATTATTGAGTGCTTACTACGTGTCAGGTACTGGGCTGAATGGATTATTTCGTTTAATTCTCACAGCAATGACCATGTGAAGTGGGCACCATTGTCATCTCAACTTTACAGATAAACTGTCTTAGAGTAAAATTTGTCCAGGTTCATTCAGCTTGTGTCAAAGATCCAAACACCAGCTGTATGTGTCCCTATATGCTTTAACTACCACCCACACTATGAGAATAATACTAGACTGAGCTGTGTTCCTTGGGATTACGCACCCATTTTATAATTTCCCTTTGGTGCAGTGAGAGAAATGTATTATATGTCAATGATACAATTTACCTAGCAATATAACGAAATTGTTGCACACTAAGATAATCTAATACCCAATCCATATTCATATTTCGCAACTTGTTCCCCAATATTTTTTATCCCCAATATTTTTAACACTGTTTCATGTTAGTGATAGCTTATAATAACCAACGATTACATCTCAGCCATTTATTATTTATTTTTAGATAATTTTATATGGTATCTCTTCATTCTTATTTTGATAGTCATTGATTTTGAGGGTAAACTGTTTTGAGGTTTTGAACATTTTATTTCATCCTCAAGAAGAATTTTCACAACACAGGGACTTCATTTTTAAGTGCACATTTGCGAATTTTCTTAAAGTAAAATTTAGAAGATCCTGGTATTGAATCTTCTCTCTGGTAAGATAAAGCTCAAGAAACAAGATTCTGGAAGGATGGAGAGAAGTGGCTAAGAGACACAAGGGCTGAGCCTCATAAATAAGAAATTTTGCCAAGTCACAGTTGTTCTTCATTTTCAGATAAATTAATGGGCATCAATGGACGCATGCAGCGGCGAGTTCTCAGTGCGTCATAGGTTGGCTCCTAGAAGGGCTGTATTTTCAACATAGGATTCGGGAGGGTGGTTATAGCACATTAGTACCATGTTTTTTGACTGTTGAAGATGGCTCTCTTATTGGTTTCTCCAGTTATATCCTCCAGAGGTTACTCTAATAGTTGTCCTGGGGGAAAAGACTGTGAGTAGAGTTACAGAAAGCAACTGTGGGACTTAGAGGAGCCTGTTCCTTGGTTAAGTTTTAAAACTTAACTAAATAAACAATCAAGTGTTTTGTTAACATTTTTCTTTTTTCCCCTGTAACCTCTGGAAGCAAAAAAAAAAAAAAAAAGATAAAGAAATTAAAATGTATAAAAAGTCCTTTATCTCTTATTAATTATGGAACTAAACATCAAATTATGACCTTTCTTCCCTTAGTAAGAAATATTCATCTAGGGAAGAATGGTGTACCTCCCATAAGGGATACCAATTACCAGGGCTAGGGCACCGGTTTTGTCAAAATAACTAAAATCAGACCATGTCATCTGTTTTCTTCTAGGCAGGTTTGGGGTAAGCGCAGGGGGAAAGTTAAGTTCTCAGAGTCAATAAGTTTTGTTCAGTGATCTCAGTCAGAACAAGCGGATTCCTAGAAAAAGCTGAGGCCAACCACTTCCCAGCTGCCGTCCTCCTCACCCCCCACCCCCACCCCACCTCACTTTATACCTCTTTTTAGAGTTCGTGAAAAGGATGTGGTAGGAGGGGAGGGGATAGCAGAGAAGAAAGAGGTCAACAGCTGTTCAGGACTCAAATGTGTGTTAACAAAAGCTCTTTGGGTTTACCTACCTGATTTACTGCTTCCACTGATTAGCTGAGTGACCGTGGTCAAATACCTTCACTTCACTAGAACTTTTCTCATCCTCATCTGATAAGTCTGAGGTCTGGTAATTAGAGTGAGATGATCTCCGGGTGCCTCTGCAGACTCAGCAACTATGGCTCTCTTCTGTGATTCTTGTAGGCCACTTCCCTCATTTAAGACAAAGTTGTCATGGGACAGAGCAAAGAGTGTGCTTTTTGCAGGGGTCTGTTAAAAAAAAAATTCAGCAGCCTTTCTTTTAGGAGAATTCACTTCCTTACAAGGATGTGCTTCTTTAAAAACAAGTAAAAGGATTGGATTAATCAGAATTATCTGTACCAGCCTTCAATTATTTAAGCAAACCAGCAAGCTGCCTAAACTTAATTCACACAAACTAGATTACAAAGTGGTGTTTTGTTCAGTGGGAACCTCATTTCTAAGCTGAAGAGGGCAAACTTCCTAGTTTTTGCTTTGTAGTAAAGATGTTTAAGAAAAGAATTTGTTTTGTTTCCCTTGCATTAAACATTAGGAAGATTTCAGTTGCAAAAGAGAAATTGGCCAAAAGATGCTTCGTTTTTGAATGAAAAATATTGGCATTCAGTGGAAATCCTCTGTGTGTTTCCTGTGTCTCTCATTTAGACAATGTTTCAAGTTTAAAAGCCCTTTACTGTCATTAGCTAATTACCTCCCATGGGCTACAGAGTAGTTAGAGGCAATATTGGAACCAAGCCAGCTTTTAGAGCTGTGCGATGTACAAGTGTCCCTACCAGCTCTAATTCAGGGTGTAGCTGTTTCACCATTTTTCCACACACAGATTGATTGGTTAATGGGTGGTTACTCAATCCCTAAAGTTCATTTTCTAGACCTGACATCTTCTCAAGGAGTACAAGTTACAGAAGCAGAACTTTTTCTGATAGCATCTCTTGTTAAGTGTCTTGAAAATAGTTAAATATTAGTGACAGTTTTAGCTTCATCATTAAACCAGAATCCCTTAAGTGGGACTTGCTATTGGCACTTATTAAAAGGACCCTGGATAATTCTAGATTATGGTCAGGATTCAGAACCACTGACCTAATAGACTCTTTTTTTTCTTTAAAAACTTTGTCTCTAAAGAGAATGAAACATAATACTTAACTAAAGAGAATTTTTTATAAACATTAATTGTTAATAAATATCACTCCTCATTTGTATCAAATATATTTTATATTATATTAAGTTCTCAAGAAATTTGGATGGCATAGAAGAATAAATACATATGTGAATGTGTATACAGAAAGTCATCAAAGCTTTTTTGCAACAGGTTTGCCACCAAAACACAGGTATCATGAAAACCATCACTATATCTTAAGCCAAAATGGGAAAGGAAAAGACTCATATCAACATTGTCGTTATTGGATACATAGATTCGGGCAAGTCCACCATGACTGGCCATCTGATCTACAAATGTGGTGGAATCGACAAAAGAACCATTGAAAAAATTGATAAGGAGGCTGCTGAGATGGGAAAGGGGTCCTTCAAGTATGCCTGGATCTTGGATAAACTAAAAGCTGAACGTGAGTGTGGTATCACCATTGATATCTCCCTGTGGAAATTTGAGACCAGCAAGTATTATGTGGCCATCATTGATGCCCCAGGATGCAGAGACTTTATTAAAAACATGATTACAGGCACATCTCAGGCTGACTGTGCTGATTGTTGCTGCTGGTGTTGGTGAATTTGAAGCTGGTATATCCAAGAATAGGCAGACCCGAGAGCATGCCCTTCTGGCTTATACACTGGGTGTGAAACAACTAATAGTTGGAGTTAACAAAATGGATTCTACCAAACCACCTTACAGTCAGAAGATATGAGGAAATCGTTAAGGAAGTCAGCACCTACATTAAGAAAACTGGCTACAACCCTGACACAGTAGCATTTGTGCCAATTTCTGGTTGGAATGGTGACAACATGCTGGAGCCAAGTGCTAATAGGCCTTGGTTCAAAGGATGGAAAGTCACTCGAAGGATGGCGATGCCAGTGGAAACACACTGCTTGAAGCTCTGGATTGCATCCTGCCACCTACTCATCCAACTGACAAGCCCTTGCATCTCCCTCTTCAGGATGTCTATAAAATTGGTGGTACTGGTCCAGTGCCTGTGGGCTGAGTGCAGACTGGTGTTCTCACCCTGGGCATGGTGGTCACCTTTGCTCCAGAAAACGTTACAACTGAAGTTAAGTCTGTTGAAATGCACCATGAAGCTCTGAGTGAAGCTCTTCCTGGGGAAAATGTGGACTTCTTCAATGTCAAGAACATGTCTGTAAAAGATGTTCGTCATAGCTATGTGACTGGTGACAGCAAAAATGACCCACTAATGGAAGCAGCTGGCTTCACTGCTCAGGTGATTATCCTGAAACATCCAGGACAAATCAGTGCTGGCTATGCACCTGTGCTGGATTGTCACACAGCTCACACTACTTGCAAGTCTGCCGAGCTGAAGAAGATTGATCGCCTTTCTGGCAAGAAATTGAAAGACAGCCCCAAATTCCTCAAGTCTGGTGATGCTGCCATCATTGATACGGTTCCTGGCAAGCCCATGTGAGTTGAGAGTTTCTCTGACTGTCCTCCTCTGGGTAAGGATGGTTTTAGAAACTAATGAAAAATTGTATTAAAGATGAAAATCTGCTTTGAACTGTTTCTCACAATAATAACAAACTTTCAACAGGTCGTTTTGCTGTTCGTGATATGAGACAGACAGTTGCTGTGGGTGTCATCAAGGCCGTGGACAAGAAGGCTACTGGAGCTGGCAAGGTCACCAAATCGGCCCAGAAAGCTCAGAAAGCTAAATGAAGATTACCCATAACACCTGCCACCCCAGTTTTAATCAGTGGTGGAAGAACAGTCCCAGAACTGCTTGTCTCATTTGGCCATTTAAGTTTAATAGTAAAAGACTGGTTAATGATAACAATGCATTGTAAAACCTTCAGAAGGAGAGGAATGTTTTGTGGACCATTTGTTTTCATGTGGCAGTTTTAAGTTATTAGTTTTAAAATCAGTACTTCTTGAATGGAAACAATGACCAAAAATCTGTCACAGAATTTTGAGACCCATTAAAACAAAGTTTAATGAGAAACCTGTGTCTTCTTTTGAAAGGTCAGCCTTGAATTGTTAAGGTAAAAGACTCTCAGCCTATTTCTGGTGTTCCAGCTGCTGAAATTTGATAGTTCAGGGTAAAGTTTTGTTAGGACAAAAATTAAGGGTTTTTTTTTTCACCACTAAGAGGGAGGGATCATGACATGATTTAAGCTGTTTTAAGCATTTACTAAAATACAGTGGTTTGTTGGTTGCAATAAAAAAAAGCAGAGGGTAATTTGTAAGGTTTATAAGCTTCCTTAGGCTAACTTCTGTAATAAAGGGCATGTGATGGATATAGAATAAACAGAACAACAATAACAACAAAAACTCACCACAAAAAGAATCCCTGTTCATATTCTGGAATGTTTCTTTCCATTTTATTTCTATGCATTATCTTAAAAATCATTTACATGGTTCTTACTAGACTGCATATACAATTCTGTATCTTGTTTTTCAAATATATCATGATAATAAGCATTTTCCATGATTTCATCCCTTAAGAGCCATCTCTGAAAATGAAATCTAGTGATTATATATATTTTTAAGAAATGAAGCAAAAAGATAAAATTATGTCTATAATTGAACTAAAAATAGAAATACAGGTACCTGCAGACCACAAACCCACAAAAATATTCTCTGCTCAGGTGTCCATTTAGAACTCTTTAGATTGGCAGCAACTAGAACATACGCTCAATTTCAGAAGCCAAATCCTGACAATATAGTCAAGTGTGTGGTGCCCTCTACTGGCTATCGAAGGACTGTGCCTTTTTTCTGTTGGTAAACCATGTGTAGTGGGTAAGAACTGAAAAGAAGGGGATTCTGACGGTATATCTTTGAATTTTTTAACGTCTGTATTTTTATTTATCAGTATTGCCTTAATGTAGAACCAAAGCTTTCTAAATATAGGAGCTAGATGTGGGTCTGTTTCCTTTGTATTCAATCAACAAACATTGTAAAGAGTGCGTTTCATGTGCCAGGTATGGTATTACCAGGCTGGAAACATAGAGATGAAATCTTTAAATTCTGGTTTCTCGTTACCTAGTGGGAGAAGCGCAGTCTATAGAGTAGCCTACTTAACAAGACTTGGGTGTTCCAGCAGGACAACTTGACTCCTTACAAATCCTTGTCTTCCTCTATCTAGAATTATAATCCTTTCCAAGAAGATTACAGCTTTGGGGGAGACACATGGCAGAACCAGGAAGAAAGCAGAACCTTCCCAGCAAAGAAATCTGCCAAATTGATTCTGGCAATCAGTGGGGTTGACAGATGTCACAGCCAGCTTGTTTTCAACAGAATATGTAATAAATTAAAATTTATCACATACTACAACATATTACTAAGATAAAATGAATGGTGTTTTGGTTTGCTAAAGCTGCCAGAATGCAATAAACCAGAAATGGAACAGCTTTTAAAAAGTGAATTTATTAAGTTACAAGTTTATATTTCTAAGGCCATATAAATGTCCAAACTAAGGCATCCAGAGACAGATACCTTGACTCAAGAAAGGCCAATGTCTGTCACATGGGAAGGCCTGTGGCTGCTATCTGCTTGTCCTTGTTCATGGTTCTGTTGCTTCTAGCTTCTGATTCAAGTGGCTTCCTTTCTAAGCATTCATGGGCCTTCAAATAGCTTCTCTGGGACACAACTCTGGGTTCTGGCTTGCTTAGCATCTTATGGGAAGGCACATGGTGATGTCTGCTGGGTTCTGCATCTCCAAACACCCGTGTCTAGGCATCTGTTCTCTCTGTTGGCACTCCAAGCATTACCAAATGTCTGCGTCTCTGTTTGCTCTCAAGCAACTGTTCTCCAAGCCTCTGCATTTGATGTTTCTCCAAAAATGTTTCTCTTTTTAAAGGATTCTAGTAAATTAATCAAGACCCACCTTGAATGGGTGGAGTTACATCTCCATCTAATCAAAAGGCCACACCCACAATTGGCCATGTCACATCTTCATGGAAATAATCTAACCAAAAGGTAACACCCACAATTGAGTGGATCAATCTCCATGGAACCAATCTAATCAAGGGTTTCTACCCTAAACAATAGGTCTGGCCTCACAAAATTGGATTAAGAAAAGGACATGGCTTTTCTGGGTTATATAACAGCTTCAAACTGGCATATGGTAATAATTCAGAATTTTAATGGAGTCCCTTCAATGGAATAAACCTCACTTTCTAGAAATGCATGCTCTATATCATACGTACGCCAGGAAGGAAGGTAACATTACATTTTGAAAGCACTGTTGCATTTGGAATTTTACCCTACTTTCTTGGGAAGGAAATGCATATGAAACTAGTTAAGTTTTTGTAATCTGAGGAAGTCATGGAGCAAAGGACAAAGTGGGGATATCTAAAAAATTCATTATCGCTTCTTTTGATACATATTCTTTTTGACCAGAATTAAGCAAGATAAGATGGTCTATAGATTAGAAAAGCCCTCCCTCTCTCTTTTTTTTTTTGACCTGAGGACCCTTATGATGATATTGGGTCAATAAGGTTGGCTCCAAACACCAACAGATCTAAGCAAAATTAACTATGTAATACTCATCATGAATATGGAGCCAGCATGTTTGGTTGTGTGACTTTGGGCAAGTAACTTAATTTCTCTTCAGTTTTCCTCATTGGAAAAGATTATAACCTACAGCTCCAAACACCAACAGATCTAAGCAAAATTAACTATGTAATACTCATCATGAATATGGAGCCAGCATGTTTGGTTGTGTGACTTTGGGCAAGTAACTTAATTTCTCTTCAGTTTTCCTCATTGGAAAAGATTATAACCTACATTGTTGTAAGAATTAGAAAAAAGGCATGCAAAAATGCCCATCAAAATTCCTGTCACACAATCATTGCTTAGTGAGCATAGCAGGTACTTCAAAATGATAGCATTATGAGCTTGGATGCATTAGGAATTACCTTGTTTATGTTAAGTTTGGCTGCTTTGCTGTAAGATAGAAATTCCTTAGTTCTTGACTTCCCTCTGCAAGTGGTTATGGGTCCCCTAAAGAATATGATGAGAAAGAATTAATTGGTTACAAATTAGGAAAACATTGTGAAATTTGGACTCCCCTTTTCAACCTCACTGAAATGAGGGGTTACGCCCATGATATATGTTCAACTCGTATAATATATGTTAAAGCAACTCTGGCATTCTAAGACAGACCTCAACTACCACTCTCTGAAATAATCCCAGGATGTTGTGGTTTTGTGCAAGATGAAGCGCTAGGCACCCAATTTCAATCTGAATAAGCCTTCTTCAGGAGCGATTTTGGCTAATGCTTCCTCCTCTTGACAAACAGTAACAATGTGTTATGCACAGGCCATATAAAGAGGTATAAGGAATGGTCCTCTAGTGGTTTGAGGCTGTATGTCCCCCAGAAAAACATGCTCTTAGATTTAATTCATTCCTGTGGGTATGGACCCATCGGGAGTAGGACTTTTTGAGAAGACTCCTTCAGCTAAGGTGTGACTCATCTCAATCGGGATGGGTCTTAATACTATTTCTGGAGTCCTTTAAGCTAAATGAAATTAAGATGGAGAGAGAGAAAGTCATGGAGGCAAGAAGCTGAACTCAAAATGAAATTCGAAGAGATGGGAGAGACCAGCAGATGCCACTATGTGCCTTGCTATGTGACAGAAGAGCCAGCTGCCAGCTCTCAGGAAGAAAGCATTGCCTTGATGACTTCATTTGAGCATTTTCCTGGTCTCAAAATCATGAGCAAATACATTTCTATTGTTTAATTGAACCCATTTCATGGTGTTTGCTTTCAGGAGCCTTGGAAAGTAAAACAGGTCCTCACCCCCAAAAACTATGAATGAGGAGCTACCAAGAATGTAGTTAACTATCATAAGAATCCCACTGTGATAATTGCAATTAAGGCTACATGGAAGATGTTCTGATTTAGAACAGAACAAAGTGGGGGTGTTTCTGACTACAACCTTGGGAAAGGTTCAAAAAGAGGTGACATTTAAATTGCCCCCTGAAGAAAGGTGGAGGAAGAGAGGAAATACAAAGGCATGCAAATGTTAAAATACATGGCTTTTTTCAGGGAATAGCAGATGGTTGGAGCAGAAGGTATGTAGGCAGAGTGAGGAGATGAGGAAGGAAGTTTCCTGGGTCCTCAGGGAGTCCACTCACCTATTTCTAGGTTCTGGGGAGTGGGATGGTGGGGGTTTCTCTGACAGGTCCCTCAGGATGAGGTCTGTCTTAGAATGCCAGAGTTGCTATAACATATATCATACGAATTGAACATATATCATATCATATGTATGATATATCATTTATATCATATATCATTTCCTCCTTCTTTCTGTAGTCTTTCTTGGCTTAGTCCCTGCATTCTTTTAATCTTTATACATTAAAGCCCTCTTCTCTTTCTTTCCAAAAGACTTCCTGGTTTGGCATTTACTAACCTGCCATCTGTTGCAAAATATGTGGAAGATGAAATAGCATAAGAAGTTGTACAAAGCATTGGTACTTCAGGGTAAAAATTTGACCCACTAAAGTGGGAACGAGCCACGTAACCTGGCTGGACTGCTGGCAGGGTGGGGAGAGAGTTAACGATGATGCAAGAAAATAGAGCCCATCACTTAGGTGATGCTCAGTAAAATATCTGTTGAAACACTAAATTAGGGAGCAACTTGATGAACTCTCAGGAATTGTGGTTTTTTTTTTTCTGGAGGATCGCTACCTGCCTCTGCAAGAGCACTTCCTATTTGGGAAAGAGAAAAGAAGGGGAGATGAAACGTGTATTACACATACATTGGGCTGAGGTCAGGTTTCTTCTGGAGTTAGGAAGTCCTTGTCTGACAATTTCCTTCTTCCAGGTCATGTGTGTGTGTCTGTGTGTGGATTCGCACACAGGTATACAGGAAGAGTACCTCCACATTTATTTCCTTCCCATCACGTAAGACAAGTTACTTGTAACCTCAAGTTACAAAAATCATTCCCTTGCCAGAATGTAAATCATGGAAAAAATAATAGGGAAAAAATAGCTTAAAAAGATCAGGGAGAGTTCAGTTGAGTTTTACTTGGTTTCACTTCCTTACAGTTTTACTGAAGGTCTGATATGTGCTTGGCACTTAGGACACAAAGGAGGGAGACTTGGTTCTACTTTCAAAGGACTAGGAGTTTAATGTGGGAGACAAAAAGCCAGACAGAGCACTTAATGCTTGGGAGAATTTGCTGGGAAACAGGTTAGCTTACGGAACGCAGGCTTCTAATAGGGTCCAGGTCTGGGACTACCAGCAGCAGCAGCACGTAGGAGCTGGTGAGAAATGCTGACTCTCCACCCAACTCAGTGTTAGAAATGCCCCACCCAAACTGAATGAGAGTCTGAGTTGTAACAAGAGTTCTAGGTAAGTCAGACGCACATTAATGTTTGAGCAGTGCTGGCCTAGGAAGTGGGGTGGGATCTGAGAATGCATCTTATAGGAAGTAAATCCTGTGCTGTGTTTTGAGGACAAGCAAAATTAATCAGGTGGTGTCCCAAGCAGAGGGAACAAGATAAGAATTTCAGTGGCATGAGAAAGCCTAGGAGTGTTTTGGGAAATGCCCGTAGACTAGCAGTCTTGATCAAAAGGGGAGAGGGCAAGGGAGGGGAGGGGAGGCAGTGGCCAGTCCTGCAGTGTGTGCTCTAGTTAAAGGATTCTGACTTGATGCAATCCATGACAGAGTCATGGATGACGTGTTCAGATTGGCAGTTAGATCACTGCAGCCTAGAGGCTGTAAATGTCAAGGCCAAAGGGCAGAAAAACAACTGCAATAGCTGGGGAGACAGAATGCAAATCTAAACTTAGAGGCAGTGGGAATAGAGTAGAGAAACAGTTTAAGAAGCTTTAGGCAGTAATAAGTGGGTGGAAGACTTCCGTGTGGATTTGGGGGTGAGAGGCTGGGGGAGGACAAGTCTTGACTGGATGAGTCACAGATTTCTAGCGCTGATGTCTCCAACAGAGATGAAAGAACAAGAGGATGAACAGGTTTGCGAAGGGAAATTATGAGTTCAGTTTTCAACATGTTCAGTTTAGATGAATAGAAAACATGTATAGAAGAGGAAAAAGGAGGCCAGAAATGGGGGAGGACAGAGTGAATTAGTCCGGGTGGAGAAGGAAAATAGTTGAGGACGAAACAATGCCCGGCTCAGATATGAGGTTTTATATCCCCAGAGGCTGTCTTTTTGGAACTTGATTCCAGCAACTAGTCGGACCTTGAAGAGCAAACAGTTGGATTCATGGTTTCCATCCGGTAGTCAATTCATTGGTCAATTAAATTTGTTCTATTAAATATACCTGCGTTTCAAGCTGCTCCAGGGTCACAATGCTCAGACGGTTGTTTTTTCTCATGCTGCTCTGTGAGTGAATGGCTTTGCTCACAGTTCCGAA
The DNA here is from genome assembly GCA_004026745.1 of Myrmecophaga tridactyla. Taxonomy (NCBI): domain Eukaryota; kingdom Metazoa; phylum Chordata; class Mammalia; order Pilosa; family Myrmecophagidae; genus Myrmecophaga; species Myrmecophaga tridactyla. The sequence continues at coordinate 25,672 of PVIY010002600.1, forward strand.
CACTGTTTCCAAAGTGACAATAATGCAACGCCATTATGTATTCATGTTCGCGTGTGGTCATCTTTCAAGTCCTGGGCGATACCTGTCCCCACATATCTTCCTCGTCTGTGAATTTTTACAGCACTTTTATTTAGCACCTTAAAATTAAAATTTCGCAATTGCCTATTTTGGGTCATCCCATAAATGTTCCCTATTTGACAATCTGTTCTACGTTCACAGTTTTAAGAACTTCCGGAACTTCTGTGTCTCGACGGCAGAAACTCCATAAGTACTTCTTTATTTTCTGGTCAGCATTATTATCCAATAAAAAGCGAAAGGTCGGCACGTGGTTGATTAGTTCGGGCAGGAGGAAGGTATTCCAACCAGAGCGTTCGCTCTTGCCAGGATCAAATATGGCGAGGCGCAGCTACCCTTCCATTGCATCCTGTTAGTTTTCCCGTCACCTTTGCCCGTCTTTGCCGTTCTCTTTTTTTTAACCTTCCTTTCCCTTAGGCGGCTCCAGAGGGTAGCACCCGGGAGCGTGACAGCCGACTGCTGCCCGCCCCTACGTGAGGGCCCGCCCTTCTGCTCGAGTCAGCCAATCGCAGGCCGCGCTACGGCGACTAGTTGCGTCGGGCGGCCCCGCCCCCCCGCTTCACTGTGGCTGCGTCTTCCCTACGGGTAGCGCCGCTCTTCGTCGCACTGACTGGTCGTGTGAAATCCTGGGTCGTGGGCGCTTGTTGAGGGTCCCAGTCCAGCCCAGCGCCATCGGCCGTGAGTCTCCGCCATGGACTTCGAGGACGGTAAGCGCCGCCTCTGGCTGGTTGCTGCGCGGGGCAGGAGGCGTGGTGGGGTGCGCCGGGGGTCTGCTTACCATGTCAAGATGGCCGCGTGGGCTTTGTTCGGTGGGCCCGCCGCCCGCCCGCCACGGGCCCAGCACCCTGAGGCCACCACTTCGGAGACACGGCGTCCAGATTTGGTATATTCGGCGGCCACTGCCGCGAGGACCCGGCAGTTCCGTGAGGGCCTTGGTGTGGGGAAGGACGCGCCCAGAAGCGGAATGGCCTCCCGCCTCAGGCCCCGGACTCGCTCTGGCCCATATGCCTGCAAATTTTTCTCGGGCCTCCAACTTCCCGTTCTCGGTCAAAAGGGCGAGATTGGGGTCCTCCCCCACCTAGTCTCGCATTCACTCCACAGAGGAGCAACCCATACCATCCATTTAGTTAATCCTCAGCCCCAGATTACTTCTTGCTATTTAATATTTCCAGAGGCTTGTCTACAGCGGTGTTCTCTTAGATTAAGATGAGTTTAAAGGGCGTCTGTAAATATGTGTCGAGAGATTTAGATATTCAGTAGGTCATTAATCCCTGTGAAATAGTTCTGTGAACCAAAACATTTTTCCGTAGTTGTGTATGGAAGAGATCTAAGTCGGAATTCTGACACAGCAAGCACGAAATGCCTTCCAGAGTCAGACCTGTATACAGCCGACTGTGTTGGATTTAACTGATGAACTGTATTTTAGCAATACTTTTCTGTCGTCCCTCATATTAATTAGTTATTTAAATCATTTTTACAGCTCACAAAGTAGAATTAATTTGATCTTCACTTTGTGTTCTAATCTTTCCTAACTTTTACAGAAATTGTTGTCCAGGTGAAGTGGTATTTAGTGACAGCATTAAGGAGACATGGAAAAGGTCACTAGTGATTAAACTGAATTTAATCTTGAGTATTAAACCGGGTATTTTTAAATAAAATCAGTTCACCGACTATTGTAAGCCTTAACTCTGCAAAAAAAATTATCTTTAATATTGAATGAGGTGTAATCTCAGCATGTGAGTCTTACTAAATGATCTTTTGATTTGATTTTATGCCACAGAGAGTTAAAGTTGTCAAATCTAAGTACATATGTTTATGGCGAGACTGGAATAACCCTTTGTGGATACTTCAAATTTACTTTGAAATTTAAAGTTCAGTCCTCAACAGAACACTCTGGTGTTTTTGCTCAGACTTTCACTCATTTTTACATAGCTACCTTTAATCTATGTATATTTGAAGTGGCCAGAGTTGGCCGTGAGCTTTAAAAATATGTTATTGTGTTTTCATGCTAAAATTTGACGACAGTACCAACATCATCCAAGGAACAGCAGAGGCTACCAAAGAGGAGCAATGGGAGCAGATCCCCCATTCCACCCCCCCACCCCCATCCCTAGACAATAAGGGGGAATCCATTGTCTTTTGAGAATTGAAAAACTAATACAATTTAGTATGTCTGCTTTTTATTAGCACCATGTGCCTACAATCCTAAACAGTGTCAGTAATAAAATTCAAAACAATGTCAGTGATAAAATATTCCCACTCACTGTCCTTCCACTCCCCACTACTTATTGGGGGGTAAAATTTTATAACAATGTATCAGTCTAATTCTGTGTACTGTAGTGGGCTTCTGTTGTAAACAGATGATCACTGTATTATTTTTTTCAGTATTTATTTGAAAAATTAGCCCCTTCAGGTAAATATTTGTTAAGTTAGTTTCCATTGGAAAGGAAATTCGTAATACAGGGCTTTCAGCTATGCCACATCCTGGATAGATATAACTCATGCACACACACATACACATGTATGCATATGCTTTTTGTAGATAAACTTGGAAACTGTAAGGGTAAATTAAGTGGCACTGATTTTTGAAAAAATTATATATTACGTAGAATCAGTTCTCAGATGTCTGATTTTGCACAATTAAAATTTTATTGTACTACATAACAAAATTTCCCATATTAACCATTTTTAAACATTATTTGGTATATATGCATTCCCTTTTGTTTTTTGGTTTAAATGTGTAGTGAATCCCATTTTTGGCTGCTATTCTATTTTTCTATATATATTTCAGGTGTTCGAAGCTAATTTTTACATTACCGTAATCTGGGGGAGGTCGTAAAGAGAAAAGATGTTTTCCCAAATAGAGTATTAATTGGTAATTATTTGTACCCCATTCTTGCAGATAATTGAATTACTAGCATTTAAAAAATTGTTATTGTTTTTTAATAGATGGGTATACAACTTCGAATATTTGCAAATATGGCACTAATTCTTTTCTGTTAAATGTGTCTTCATAGATTACACACACTCTGCTTGCAGGAATACTTATCAGGGCTTTAATGGTAAGTGTCCTTTATCATTTGCTCTTAAATTTGTTGAGGAAATGCGTTTCAGCTTTACTTTTCATATCCATAAAAATAACGTACCAGTGTAAAAAGCCAGTTCTACCTTGTTCCAGCCATCGTTTTGACATTTGCTGTTCCACTTCTAAGTGTTAATGTTATACTATTTGAATTTGGAAATTTGGGATAAAAAATTTTTAGAGGTTATTCAGATTAGTTTTATTCTTTCCCTGCTTTATTTGGATTATAATTTCTTTAATTTATTTCAAAAGGCCCTGACTACATTCTGAATGATAAATTGCAAGAAACTAGCCAAGTTCTTTTCGTTGAATTAGAGGTTTTGGTATTAAGTATATTACTGGCTTGGTTCTACATAGTTTCTATTATAATTCATTTTGATTTTTTTTTTAAAGTATATCCAAATGTGTCAATATGTAAAAAGCTGTCTAGAGGAACATATGAAGAAGTTTCATCATTTATTGACATAAGCATGATGTTAGTTGTGACTTTAGAGCTAGACAACATTGTGAGGGTTATATGCAATTGGATGTCATTTTGGTAGTTATAAGAGTTACCATCCCTGCCAGATAGGAGGATAACACAGAAAAGAATGCAGAACAGTTCAGAGAGATTTAAAATCATTATATGAAGGACCTGAGGGAGTGGCATTAAATATCTTGACTGCCAGAATGTACAGAAGAAAGTTATAATATATTCACAAAATAAACTGAAGTGAATGTATTATTAAAGAAGACCATGCCATTTTATAGTTATACTTCTTGTAGAATCACTTTCCGTTACTCATCTCTAAGGATTTAGAAAACCCATGGATTTGATATGGGCTAAAAGGGCTTAATATATAGGAAATAGCCAATATATATTGAATGAATGCTGAAGGAAGGAAGCCATTTATATTTTGAGCAGGAGAGTGACATGATAAAATTACCAGAGCAAGTTTAATTTATATCCTCCAGTAGGTTAGATTCAAAACCTAAATATTAGCTAGAAAATCATTTCATAAATTTAAGTTTAAGGATTTTAAGATCTTGAACTTGGGAGATAATGATAGTAATGAAAGAATATTAAGATGTTTCCTGGAGAAAATTAGCAGAATTTACAGGCTGACTAGTAATGGGTAGAAAAATGAGAGGGATAAATAAAAACGAACTCAGAATTTTAAATTGGGGTGAGTGGTACTAATGCTGTCATCAAAGACAAAGAAATTTGTAATTGTATAGCAGGCCATGATCTCTAGTAGGATTTACTAGAGAGTTGATTTAATGTCTGGTTAGATTCTATATTTCAAATTTGACTTTGAAATATAGAATCATTCTAAGGTAAAAGTTTATTTCCTTATTAATGTGCAGTGTTGCAAAAAAAACTTCAGAAATTTTTATCATTAATATTAGAATTTTAATTTTTTTCTCTTAATTTTAGTTTGATTTCAGGAATGTAATTTGACTTCATTCATTCAACCAATATTGAGTGCCTCTTGTATATCAGCTATGGTTCTATGTGCAGGGAATACAGTAGTGACAAAATGAACAGATATTCCTGTCTTTACAGAGTTTATAATCTAGTGGCATGAAATGGACAATAAAAAAAGATAAAGATAATGTATTGTATGTTAGGTAGTAATAACTACCATGAAGAAACTACACATGCCAGGAAGGGGTCAAGCATGTGTGTGGGTTGCAGTTTTAAAGAGACTGTCTGGAGAAGGACTCACCAGGAAGTTGACATTTGAACATAAATCTAAGGGATATGATTCAAGCCATGAGTCTATTTAGAGGAAGAATGTTTGAGGCTTTAGGAAAGATGTGTAGGTGCCAAATGAAGCCAGCAAAATTCGAACAATGCAATTCATTGTTAGCATTGTATTTTCCAGCAGCTGAATGAAGGAAAACATGTCATTGGAAAACATGTCAAGACACAGATTTCCTTCACATCATTTCTTGGAAGGAAGTTGTATTTCCTGTGTCCCTATGTTTCCTTACATGTTTCCTTTTATCTTCATAATATATTTTCTTAAATAGATAGCAGCCATAAAAGAGAGCATTCCAGGAAGGTAGAACAGCAGGAAAAAGGCAGGGCTGGGTATGCTGTATTTCAGAGACTTAGAAGACTGGCTTCACTAGAGCAGTTGATTTTTGCTGAGCAGTCTTAAGATGGTGAGGTGTAGCCAGAAGGCATTGAAAATCAAAGGAAATTTGCCTGTACATAGGAAACAGAAGTGACAAACTGAAAGAGTTGAGGGAGTGAGCAGTAAAGATACAGGAGCACAGCTTTTCAAGCAGATAAAAAAAGGGTGTACATCTGCTGTGTTTTAGTTTCAGAAAGAAGTCTAGTATAGCTGAAACAAGGTGGAATAATCAATGATGGAGTTCAAGGAGGTGATGGGGGGGTGGGTTTCTCAGCTTTGGCATTTGATATTTGGACTGGATAATTCTTTGTTGGAGTGTGGGGGAGGTGTCTGGCGTATGGCAGAATGTTTAGGAGCATCTGTGGCCTCTACCCACTATATGCCAGTGGCCCCTATCCTCCAGTTGTGACAACTGAAAAAGTTTTCAGACATTGCCAAATGGCCTCTAGGGGGTAGTCATCTCTAGCTAAGAACCATTGGTATAGGGTATTACAGGTTATTTCAAGAACTTGGCTTTTACTTGGAGTAAGATGGGCAGTTGTTGGAGAATATTGAGTATTGGATATGATTAACTTATATTTTAACAGAATTATTCTTACTGTTGTCTTGAGAATAGACTGAAAGAGGGCAGAAGTCGAAACAGGAAAAACAGTTAGGAGGCTGTTCTAAGGTATGAGATCATGGTGACTGGACCAGGGTGCTGGTAGTGTGAAGGTCATAAAAAGTGGTCTCATTCAAAACTTAGCACCACATGGCTAGTTATTTATTATTTTTTAAAATTTATTTATTAATTAAAAAAAATTAACAAACCAAATAAAACACCAACATATATAATCAGTGATTCACAGTATCATCACTTAGTTGCATATTCATCATTTCTTAGAACATTTGCATCAATTCAGAAAAAGAAATAAAAAGATAATAGGAAAAGAAATAAAATGAAAACAGAAAAGAAAAAAAAAAGATTATACCTACCATACCCCTTACCCCTCGCTTTCATTGATCACTAGCATTTCAAACTAAATTTGTTTTACCATTTGTCCCCCCTATTATTTATTTCATATGTTCTACTCGTTTGTTGACAGGGTAGATAAAAGGAGCATCAGACACAAGGTTTTCACAATCACACAGTCACATTGTGAAAGCTGTATCATTATTCAATCATCCTCAAGAAACATGACTACTGGAACACAGCTCTACATTTTCAGGCAGTTCCCTCCAGCCTCTCCATTACATCTTGAATAACAAGGTGTTATATGTATCTCTTAATTCTTAAGAATAACCTCCAGGATAACCTCTCGGCTCTGTTTGGAATCCTCAGCCATTGACATTTTGTCTCATTTCACTCTTCCCCCTTTTGGTCGAGAAGGTTTTCTCAATCCCTTGCTGCTAAGTCTCAGCTCATTCTAGGGTTTTTCTCAATCCCTTGATGCTGAGTCTCAGCTCATTCTAGGATTTCTGTCCCACGTTGCCAGGAAGGTCCACACCCCTGGGAGTCATGTCCCACATAGACAGGGGGAGGGTGGTGAGATTGCTTGTTATGTTGGCTGAGAGAGAGAGGCCACATCTGAGCAACAAAAGAGGCTCTCTTGGGGGTGACTCTTAGGCCTAAATTTTAAGTAGACTTGACCTATCCTTTGTGGGGTTGAGTTTCATATGAACAAACCCCAAGACTGGGGGCTCAGCCTATAGCTTTGGTTGTCCACTCTGCTTGTGAGAATATCAAGAATTCAACTTGGGGAGGTTGAATTTCTCCCCGTTCTCACCATTCCCCAAAATGGCTAGTTATTTTGATTATAAGTCAATTCTTCCCCCCAAACTTGAAATCTGATTGTGAGTTTCAACATTTGTTGAGTTTGTCATTTATGATGGAGTGAGCAAAGTGGTAGAAGAGATTTGATTTAAATCATAATGGAGTTTTGTCTTTCTGAGTCAATAACTTTCTCATTTAATATGGTTTCTCAATATCTCTCGTTTAATATGAATAGTAAAGAGAAGATGTTATGTTCTTATAGTTTTTTTAATTTTAATTTTTTGAATTTTTTAAATTGTGAAGTATATATACAAAAAAGCAGTTCATTTTAGCAGTAGTTATAGAACAGATTTTAAAGTTTGGTATGAGTTACAGTTCACGATTTTTTGTTTTTTCTTCTAACTGCTCCAAGACACTGGAGACCAACAGAAATGTCAATATAATGATTCAGCACTCATACTCATTTATTAAATCCAACTTTCTCTGTATAACTACACTATCACCTTTTATCTTTATCATTTTATTTTAAAATTCATTTTAAACTCTTAGGAGATAATTGTTTAAATATAAGTAGTCATCTTTGAGTCTGTATTCCTATAACTACACCATTTTTATACAGTAAACTTTTTTCCTTTTTAATTGACTAAATAGTAACAGTACTATGAAAATACATCAAAATTATTGCTCTATAAAAATAGCTGTATTTTTGTGTACTTCACAGTGCCTAACACATGGATGTTAGCGATTTTATGACTCCATGGTGAAATAAAAACACATAGTGTATAACTAAAGGATTGGCAATATAACATTGTTAGTATATTCAACAGCACTGAAACATATATTTGAATGTGGTTGAAAGGGGAAATTTTAGGTTTTGTACATATATATATATAACTAGGATAAAAATTAAAAATCCAAAGCACTGTACAACACAGTGAACCCTAGGATAAACCATGGGCTGTAGTTAATGGTACGGTTATTAAAATGTTGTTTCATCAATTGCAGAAAACATACAACACTAATACAAAGTGTTAATAATAGGGTAGGATATGGGAACTCTGTATTTTATGCATGATTTTTCTTTAAACCTATAACTTCTCTAATAAAAAAATGATAGAGAAAAAAACTAAAATATTTAGTACCCAAAGGTAGCCATTGCTGACTCTAACTAGAAACTAGCAGACATAACAAAATATAAGATTTTTTTACTTTGTGTACCTGTCTGAACCTAATACTAAGGTTATTTTTTTTTTTTAATTATTTTTTTTAATTTGCATATGGGCAGGAGGCACCAGGGATCGGACTCCAGACCTCCAGCACAGCAGGTCGGAGCTCTGCCTGCTGAGCCACGGCAGCCGCCCCTAAGGTTATTTTTTAATATGAGATCTTAAAGGAAATCTTTTGTGTGTGGAAGATTTCATTTTAATCTCAAGATTATCCTCTGTATGAGGATTAAGAGTGTACATTATACTAAATACTTACTGTATTAGGTTTTTAAGGCGCTGGAATGCAATATACCAAAAATGGAATGGCTTTTATAAAGGGAATTTATTATGTTGCAAGTTTACAGTTCTAAGGCTGAGAAAATGTCCAAATTAAGGCTCCAACAAGAGGCTACCTTCATTCAAGAAAGGTCAGTGTCGTCTGGAACACCTGTCAACTGGAAGGGCACCTGGCTGGCATCTTGCTCTTGGGCTCTGTTGCATTCAGCCTCTGGTTTCCTCTTTAAGCATCTGTGGGTGTTCACTTAGCTCCTCTGGGACACAACTCTAGGATTTGGCTCACTTAGCATCTCATGGGAAGGCACATGGGAATGTCTACTGGGCTCTGCCCGTGGTAGGCATCTGTTCTCTCTGTTGGCACTATCTCCAAACATTTGTGTCTCTGTCAGTTCTGAAGCGACTGTTCTCCAAGTGTCTGCATGTGGGGTTTCTCTAAAGTGCTTCCCCTGTTAAAGGACTCCAGGAAACTAATCAAACCCCAGCTTGAATGGGCAAAGTCAGATTTCCCTCTAACCAAGAGGCCACACCCACAGTGGGCTGTACCACATCTTCAAGGAGGTATTCTAATCAAGAGAGTTTCCACCCTACAGTATTGAACAAGGATTTAGGACATGGCTTTTCTGGGGTATACAACACTTTCAAACTAACACACTTACCTACTCTAAGAACAAATAATTGAGTATTTTATTATTCTAGGTCTGTGTTCAATTTGGTAGCTACTATCCTTATGTGGCTATTGAGCATTTGAAATGTGGCTAGTCTGAATGATGTGCTGTAAGTGTAAATGACACATCACATTTGAAATCTTTGTATGAAAAAGCAATGTAAGAGTCTCAGTAGTTTTTTATATTGATGAATGTTTTTTGCCTTGTTCTATGAAAATCCGTTGGTCTGTCTTGTGCTTTGAATAGATCTTTGTACCATGAGCCCTTAATAGCAAGTATTAATTATTTGGAAAATATTTTGTTTACTGAGTGAGTTATGCAGATTTTTCAAGTACGACAGGTTTTCCTATATAGTAATGAAAAATTGTATTCATTATCACCACCATCAGTCTTATCTAAAAAGTTTTTAAGTATTGGGAAGCTATGTCAAGTTCAAGGTGGTATATACAAGCTTTCTAAAATTCCAATTTTTCATTTCAAAGTTCAGGTTTATTATTGGTAACAAATATTGTCAGCTGTTTTCCTTGAAGTGACAGGTTCACTTTATTCAATTTTGAAAAAATGTCTGCTAAATACTTAGGTCTGAAAATCATAGTTTGTCAGTCTTTCTTTCTTGTAAAAATTGCGTTCCTTGTAAAAAGTGGCTAATTCAGTTCACAACCCAAACGTTCATACAAGTGCTTTTCTTGAAGATAACTATCATACTTTGATATACAACAGAATTGCTTTATGTGTGTTTCCCATTTCACTACACAGAATATTAAAGAGGCGTACTTAAGGACTGTGATTTAATAAAATTAATGATTCTTGTTTCATCGTGGATAGTCTTGAATGAAGATGGTATTTTATTTTTGTACTGTTAGTGTGTGAAGTTGAAAAATATGAAGACTATTAGTTACAATCTGTACCACTGCCTTGATTCAGGCTAAAGCAGCAGTGGTTTTACCCAGTGTGTTTGTACCTTCAGTGTAGATTTCGTCACAATGAAAAGGCAGATAATATCTTTGTATTATTCATGAAGATAGTTTTGACCTTGCAGACCCCATGAAAGAGTCCAGGCAACCCCCAGTGGTCAATAGACCATTCTTTGAGAACTGTTCTTTTAGGGTATATTAAAAATTGGTAAAAACAGACTCTGACTACAAAATTAATGCCAGTTTAAGGTGAGGCCACAAATGGCAAATATGAGGCAGAGTATTGTCAGTACCATGTAAAGGCTATAGACTTGTAGAAGTTCAGAAGAAAGCTTATATTCAACTAAGATAAAAAACAGTAAAGGTTTTCTTGAGTGAATTATTATTTGCAATTTACTTTAATAGAAGTTTTCAATAGGCACATATTTGGGATTGATAGAGGGGAGTGTTTAATGTAGAAGAAACAGCCTGAGGTGGTAGAGGAGGATAGCTATAGCTGTGGGGCTTTGGGCAAAACATTTCATCTCTTTTGGCTTCAATTCCTGAATCTATCAAATGAGACAGTTGAATTTGATAATCATTAAGGTCACTTACAGATTTGAGGTTGTAAGATTCTGAGTATTATTTTACAAGTTATGATATTAGACTGAAAAGCTTTAAATGATTATAATTAAAATTTAATGTTTTTAAAGATATAAATTAGGGTGTATAAATTGTATTTTTTACTTTATACATAAAATTGGGAGGATGGTAATGAATAATTTTAAAGGATTTTATAGGAAATACATTCTGAATGTTTGTTTCTACTTTTTTTTTTGGCATGGGCAGGCTCTGGGAATCGAACCCAGGTCTCGGGCATGGCAGGCGAGAATTCTGCTACTGATTCACCATTGCACTGTCCTTTTCCTACATTTTTATAGTCATAGTAAATTCATTTTGTTATCTCTTGTTTTGTCAGAGGTAGAATGCTGCACATTGCTACAGGCTGTGTTTTCCTTTTAAAAATTATCTATTTCAGTTACTGTGAACATGGCTAATTTAAAATATGGCTGTTTCTGAGTTTTTAGACATTTTGAGAGTAATCTGCAGAAAACTATACTTATTTTGAAATGATTAAATGTTGACTTCTTAAGAACAGAAATTATGTTCAATATCTCTATGTACCATGTATACCTAATACAGGGCCTCATAGTAGTCCCTTAGTAAAATAAATACTGGCTAAATTGAAAATAATTCTAATATATAGCTTTTTATTTGGTAATGTATTTTTCTTTGAAACATTAGGTTTTATTAGCAGAACTGATTTTTCAGTAGATTATCCTCTGTGTTTTAGTTTAGCTTAAATGTTAATGAAAAGTTACTATTTCAGGTTATTGATTTGAATATCTAGCTGTTTTATGCAAACATTCTTGAAAAGAGTGATGTGTTTTACTGACTCTTTCGTATCGACTCTATTTTAGGAATGGATCGTGATTATGGCCCTGGATCTTATGGAGGTCTGACATTCAAGGATATTTATCTAAAAATTCTTCTTTTGAGTATCAGTAAAGGTGAGCATCATTTAATTTTTTTTCTTTTTAAACTCTTGTAGGGATGGATCGTGACTATGGCCACGGATCCTATGGGGGTCAAAGATCCATGGACTCCTACCTAAACCAGTCATATGGCATGGACAGTCACAGTGGTGGTGGTGGGGGTAGCAGGTAAATTGCTTAACCACATGGCCAAATAATTAGACAACTGTAAGATTCTGGATATAGTATTTTAATTTAAGTGTTCGTTAGATATGTTATGTTACTTGACCTTCATCTTTGCTATTGAATAATCACCTTAAATGTTTTAAGTGCTAATTAATGGGTATTAAAATTAACTGAAAGTCTGAGAAAACTTATTATTTCAGCATTTAGAGTAAGGTGTTCTATCTTTAGAAGTGAACTTTTTTTAACTTCTTTTATTTTTAACTTATTTTTATTAATAAGAATCTCCTGACCAAATGATATGTTACTGGAAATATTGTGAAGCTTTTTCTTAATGATTTAAAAAAAAGACCTTTCTTAATGTGGGGTGGTATATAAGGCAGCAGAGTTGTTTTTGACTAGAATGGGTTTAACTGAACCAGCTGAGCAACATTCAGTTTCAAAGAAACATTCAGGGTAGGTTTTCTTTTACTTTAGATTTTTAAGTAAGTTGTAAGAGCATATCGTAATAGTAAAAATGTACCTTTCATTAAATCACGTCCAGCATACACCAAAAACACTTGGCTCTAAACTAGGAGCATTGTATTAAAGCCGTGCATACTATACCTTTGCTTATTTTAATGAACTACAGTTTAGATTGTATTTATATTTCACTATTGATATTGTGTGAAGTTTAAAAGCTGCAGACTTTAGGGTTGACCATATTTTAGGCAAAAGGGTCTGCTTTTTGAAACACAAAGAATCCTACTGAAATGAATATAAGTAAAACTAGTCAGGAGACATTTGAAACCGTCGTCCTTTTTCATAAATTGAAGAATCCGGATTCCTTAAAGATGGACTGGATGATGCTTACTTTTCTTCCTTCTCCTTCAAATGTGTCACTGTGATGTGTCACTGTAGTAGAGAAAAATCAAGAAAATGAACAGTTAAAACAGTTTTATTTGTGATACATGTTTTGAAAAATGTAGTTGGAAAGAAGAATAATTTTTATATGATTAGTAGGATTCAGAAGAAAATAGTGCCTTCAATTTACTCTAATGGTAAATAATTGAAATAATATAATACATTTAAATGCTTTAGTAGTTTCAGTTTTTGCCCTATGGTAATGCATAAACTATTCCAATAGATGTTGTCGTTTATCTCATATGTAATTGTGGACTTTTATTAAATTGTGTGTGTAAGATATCAAGCAACTTTTGTAATCCATGTTATAGATTTGTGAGAAGGTGATTTGTTTATTTAGTTGAATCTGCTAAAACCGTGAGGAGTCTGTGTGCTCCCTTTTTCAGAGTAGCTTTTTGTAATAATTGCCTGCCAGGAAATAATTTTCAAGTAATTGAAGACATTATAAAATGCATCCTTTCTCATCTGCCTTGAAAATTCATATGCATAGGGTATATATGTTGGCGATCTTTTACTTTTATGCTTGATTTTATGTGTTTATCCTTCTAGATTTGTTAGATTTACTAGTCTACATGTTAAAAGTGACTGAGGATTGATTATTATTGGTCTTTGCCAAAGTTTGGCAGATTGTCAAATTTTATAACCAGAGATAATTCACAAAATTTGACTACTATAGACGCGATGAAGCAGTTTTATGATATAGATTATTGGGGGTGCAAAGGGATCTGTTCTGTGTCACAAGTAGCCTACATCTGTGTAGTCTTTGTGTCCCAACTGAAAGCCAAACTATTGTAAATACCGTGTATTTTTAATATTAGGGATGGATTCACAGAAAGTTTGAATAGTTTGTGAATTTAGTAAATGACTTTTTCCAAGACTAGGGCTGGGCTTAAAAAATGACAGGCAAATCTTTTCTTTTTAATAAAATAGAAAAGCTGCTAAAAAGCAGATTTTAAAGTTAAGGTTTATTAAACTTGATTCACATTTAGAAAGTGACTCAGACAGCTTTCTGTCTGGTCATATGTTGAACTGCCCAGCCCTAATCAAATGTGAACAAAATTAGAACTGTGCAAACCAGTATGGTATATATGAATTTTAGTTGATAAATGTCAACTGATAATTTGTTTTTTGACTTGTCTAACATTAGTAAGCTTACTTTTGTTTTTTCCCTCACTGTGCAATTTTTCCAGGTTTGGACCTTATGAGTCTTACGACTCCAGGTCTTCTCTGGGTGGGCGAGATCTGTACAGATCTGGCTATGGTTTTAATGAACCCGAACAAAGCCGCTTCGGAGGTAGTTATGGTGGTCGATTTGAGAGCTCCTACCGGAATAGCCTTGACTCTTTCGGAGGTAGAAACCAGGGCGGGTCTAGCTGGGAAGCACCTTACTCCCGTTCAAAATTGAGGCCTGGGTTTATGGAGGACAGAGGAAGAGAGAATTACTCTTCCTACAGCAGTTTTTCTTCACCCCATATGAAGCCTGCACCTGTAGGCTCTCGGGGGAGAGGAACGCCTGCTTATCCTGAAAGTACGTTTGGAAGCAGAAACTATGATGCTTTTGGAGGACCATCAACAGGCAGAGGCCGAGGCCGAGGAGTAAGTACAACAGAATCTTTTCAGATTCTTTTCACTAGTCACTCTTTTAAACCCTTTCAAGACCATGGTTTTCAACTAGAGTGAACACTGTCATCCCAGTGTATTTTGAAACGAAAGCTGAGTCATAAACATACTTTTTTAGGTTGTGGTAAAAGTATTTCCAGCACCTTAGGAAATAAGTGGCAGAAATATAAGATGATTATTCATAAAATTTTGCCAAATCTCCCTTTATTAAAAAGGTGAGGATATTAGGTTTGGTCTAAAAGGGGTTAAAAGGAGTTGCATTTTTCCTTGTGAACACTAGCAGTTTTGCTGGTGGGATAGATCTTGGATTATTGATAAAGGTAACAACCCTTTTGAGCTTTTGAGTAGGTTAAAGGTGCAATGTATGATAAAATCTTTATTCTTTGCTGCTGAACTTTGGCAAGTAGAAGTTCGTCAAAGCTGCACATTTCACCTTAAACACGAGACTAAATGTTGGTGATAGTTTAGGCTACCTTAACCATATTTTCATGGTGAAGAAGTTGATGGATATAATAGGTTGTAGAATGATTTGTGTTCAGCTTGATTTGCCAACTCACCCTCTTAATAGTATATTCTATGGCTGGTTGTTTTATTTTCCCTTGTATTACTAGCTTTATTGAGGAATAATTTTCTACCTGTATAAACATGCTTATGCCTCCTTCCTAGGAAGTACTATTTTGTAAATTATTGCTTAAATGAGGAAATATACTAGTCCTCAAGTGTTCAGTTTCAGTATATGTAGTATAAGGATTATGCCCTATGTTCTTAGGTAACTTGGTTGACATGAAATTTTATCTGGCAAGGATTTGTAGATTGTGGGGTTGTTATCTAATGGATCACATGAAGGATATTATATGTTTGCTATAATGTAAGAAAATTTTAAGTCAGTTCTTAATATCTTTTTGTAGAAGAATATACTTTTGATAAAAAATGTAGTAGGGTACACATATTTGACTGTTCTCTTAGTCTATGTACTCTAGTGTAGTTTGCCATACTTGTGTAGAAATTCTGCATTTGTAACAGTTACACTTATGTAAAATGCATTGCACCTTTAATGGATAATTAATGAGGATTTTTCTGGAAACCCTGATTAATTCAAGTCTATTAGGTTAGCTAGGTATTCCTAAGCATTATATATAAATGTAGGCAATTGATATGTTGCTATTCCACCATACTTTATGATTGTGGATTAATTGAAAATAGTTGGGATAGACTTTGGGTTTAGAAATTGAAAATTCATTCCAGTTTGAAAGTTTGGGAAACACTTAACATTTTCCATGGTGTATATTATTTTAGGCAAAGGTTTTTTTTTCTTATTGAGACTTGAGAAATCAGTTCTGCTTTCATGATAATAAAACAGGTATTCCTGTACCTCGTATTCACCACTGCAGTCTGAACGAACTTTTCTTTCTTTCCTCCTGTCAATGAAGTAGATGAACCAATAGGACCTTCTTTTTAAATCTTCACTTGTACAATTCCCATTGGATCCTTCTCTTCAGATTACTCCTCAATCTTTATCTTCTAAAAGTAAGGTTAGCAGAATAAATTTCTGTGGACATGTGGCCTCTTGGTGTAGTGGATTTTATTAATGGCAAGAGAAGAGGTAGGGATACAAAAGAGTCATCTGGTTGCATGACTCTTCATCTATAAACTCTTGCTTCTTGGGCTTATGGGTCAGATTATGTTTCTGTAGGTAAGATTGTGAATGGAACGTCAGATGTAATTCTTTAATCTGAAGTGTGTCTTGGAAGTTGATGCATGGTTATGCTTTAACTCTCCTATTTCATACTAATGTTCCATCTAGCCTTCTGATTCCCTTTTTCAACAGGGAGAAATCCTAAATGATTTCTGGATCTTTTTTTCATACTACAAATATGGTCTTCTTTGTGTACCTTAGTTTTACATCAGGTTTTAGTAAAATAAAGATTTCTTTTAAGGTGTTTTCATGGGATAACATCAATTAGGAACTCTGAAGAGGAGTTGTCAGAGAGTTGTACAAGTGGTAATATTACGACAGGCACATATGTTGTTGATGATCTCAAGTAATTTTGAATTGTGAAAATCTAAAAATAGGTAGGAAATAATCCATATTTGTTCTACTGGAAATGAAAGTACTAATTCACTGGATTTGAGTTCATGTAATTTACAGAGTTTTTTTGATGTATTTATTGAGAGTGACATGTAAAATTAAGTTACATTCTGGGAATTTTCAGGTGAAACTTAGTAGATAGATAACATGTAAATTTTATATGAATTCATCTTTTAATTTTGAACAGTATTCTGATATTTCTTGATTTCACGAATTTACAGCCTATGGGTGATTTTGGAAGCATTCATAGACCTGGAATTGTTGTTGACTATCAAAACAAACCTACCAGTGTGGCAGTTGCTGCTGCAAGAGGAATAAAGAGAAAAATGATGCAGCCATTTAATAAACCTGGAGGAACCTTTATCAAGAAACCCAAACTAACAAAACCTGTGGAGAAGACGAGCCTCAGCAAATCACCCAGTAAGTAAGAAAACACAATTGTTATTGTTCAGGATTCCTTTTTTCCCTTTTTTTTTTTTAATTCAGAACTTTAGATCATAATTTTTTCATAAGTTTATATTAAAAAACTGCATAATTATAATTGAAGAAATTAAGTCCTTATCAAACTTACTAAGAACATTTAAGGGCTGAAAATATTTGGCTCAACATCCAAAATCATAGGTGAAAAATTCAAGGTTGTTCAATTCTGCATCAGTCTTGCATGAGGATTTAGCTATCTTTTTTCCAATTGTAAATATTTGAAAATAGTATCAAACATATTGGATTTTCGGTTATCTTTAGAATATCAATTTATTTACTTATGGCTATGCTTTTATTAGTATTTATACTGTTGTCAAGAGCAGAGGTTGGTGAAATATGGCCTGTTTTCTAAATCTGGCCCTCAGCCTGGTTTTATATTGGCTTGGAAGCTAAGAATGGTTTTTACATTTTACAGGGTGTAAAAAACACATAAAAAAGACTGTGACAGAGACTGTATATGATGTGGAAAGCCAACTGTCCCTTTACAGAAAGTTTGCAACACTTGGTCTAAAACACTAAGTTAGAAAAAAGGTGTATTTACATGGTTGTTTAACATTCTGAATGATTAAAATTCAAAATTTTATTGTTTTTAAAGGTATTGTTTCTCTTTTCAAGCCCAAAAGAACATAGTGATTGTTTCTTTAATGTATTTATTTTGAACAAAGCATTGTTGAAATAAAGTTATATCTTCAGCCAGTAACCTTTAGAAATGTATTGCTTACTGTCAAACATTTGAGATTTATTGTTATAATTAGCAGATAACTCTTAAATGCTAATTTTTTTAGTAGTCTCAGTACATATGTGAGTTTTTATATAATAGAAAAATCTTCCATTTTACTGATCTGTGTATTGAATTATTACTAAGGATTGTGCTTTCTCTTATATAAGAAGCATTATGACATCTGTTTTTACAGAATATTCAAGAATTCTAGAGAATTTATTTCTACATGTTTGCCTTTACCTTTTTTCCCTCTTTTGCCTAGTCCAGGGGTTATTAATCAGCTGTTAGCATCAGTATTATCCTAAGAGACTTTATAAATTCATATGCCCTGACCACTCCTCTTCTCTAAATCCTTATTTAGAGCCGGGCCAATGCATTTTCAAAAAGTCCTCACACATGATTTTGATTCAAACCCCCTTCTTGGAATATTATATTTATTGTAGAAAGTATTGTTAAGAAAGTGGTATGTTATACCGTTGTGAAGACCCAGAGAAGACATTTTTCATGGTCCTTGCTACTAGGAAAAGCTGTGTTTCTCAAGCATTTGCTTTTAATCTTGTGAACATTCTGAAAAAGAAAAATAGGAGAACTCACATTTCCTGATTTCAAAACTTAACTAAGCAATAGTTTTCAAGACCAGGTAGTACAGACACAGGGATACTAAGCAATAATAAGACAATGTGGTACAGTCACAAGGATAAGACATACATAGATCAATGGAATAGATTTGAGAGTCCAGAAATAAACCCATACATCTGTATCCAGCTGATGTTAGAAATGGGTGCCAAGACCATTCAGTGGAGAAAGAATAGTATTTTCAACAAATGATACTGGGACAACTAGACAGCCATCTGGAAAATAATGAAATTGGACCCTTATCTCACACCTAAAGTGACCAAACACCTAAATGTAAGAGCTAAAACAGAACTGTGAGAACTTGCATTTGGCAAAGGATTTTGAGATATGACACCAAAAACTTGAGCAACAAAAGAAAAATAGGTAAATTAGACTTCATAAAAATTTGAAACTTTGTTCTTAAAAAAAGACAAAAAAAATCGGGGTAGGCCACGGTGACTCAGTAGGCAGAGTTTTTGCCTGCCATGCTGGAGACCCGGTTTCGATTCCTGGTGCTTGCCCATGCGAAAAAAAAAAAAAAGACACCATCAAGAAAGTGAAAAGACAAGCTACAGAATGGAAGATAAGATTCACAAATCATATTCTGGTAAGGGACTTTTATCTAAAATATAAGAACTCTTATGTAAAAAGACAACCCATTTAAAAATGAGCAAAGGACTTGAATAGGCATTTTTCCAAGAAACACAAATCACCAAGAAGCATACGAAAAGTTGTGCAATATCCTAGTCACTAGAGAAATGCAAATCAAAACCACAATGAGCTGGACTTCACACATCCTAGAATGATCATAATTGGTAAGGAGGTGGGGAAAGGTAGAACGGGTATGACTCCTAATGGGTATAGTGTCTCCATCGAGAGGATGAAAATGTTCTGGAGCTTGATAGTGGTGATGGTTGTACATTCTGAATATACTTAATAACACTGGATTTGTACACTAGAACATGTTTTAAATGGTATTACATGTTTTTATTACAATTTAGAAATGTTAAAGTACCTGTCTTTGCTTTGAAGGTTATACATTTTAAGAAATTTTGGGAGAGCTCCTGCAATATGTGTGTGTGTGTGTGTGTGTGTGTGTGTTTGTGTGTGTATAAATTCTATAAAAAGTCTCCAGGATTTTCCAGTGTTCACTGAACTTCCATCTTCATTCAGGATCAGGTTCATTGCTGCCCATAGTGTGTACATGAGATGATTTTTGGTGATATCCATATTAATACTAAAATGAGGATAAAAAAGTTTTAAAGAAAAACATGTAGGGAAGTAATCACCTAGATGAGAAGCAAATATGACAGTGTTCATGATGATGGTATTCAGGAAATGTAGTTTCAGAAATACTGGGTAATCTCAAATTCTGATTTTTCTAGTGTGTTCAGTTTAAATCATGATCACCAGTAAACTCCAGATGTCTGTGAACTTGTGAGAAAGGGAGAATGGGAGAATGATTTTTAGTTTTGTCTTATTTGTCTGCTATCTTAGCAAAAACTGATCCTAAAAATGAAGAAGAAGAAAAACGACGAATTGAGGCTCGGCGAGAGAAACAAAGGCGCAGAAGAGAAAAAAACAGTGAGAAATATGGAGACGGTTACAGGTTTGTGCTTAGTGGTGTCAGAAGATTAGGCTCATTAAAAAGTAAATTGTTTCTTAGAAAGGGCAAATACTTCAAGTGGAGTACAAAAAAATTCCTAAAAATCAAATGAAACGGTTTGATCAGAGATAATATAGGAATGCTTCTACTTTTTAGGCTTTAATGCAATTTCCAGTCAGATAATAGTAGGAAAAAAGGTGCCCTTTTCATAATGGTAATCTGGAAATTTAAAATATCTGGAAACATAGCACTTTAAAAGAGAAATACATGTCAGAACATGAAGAAAACCGTGGTCTTGAGAGAGATTTGATTACGTGGAGACACAAAGTGATACCAAAATGAAATATTATAAAAATATTCTTTTCAATCTAGATCCCAATGAAAATTCTGAAAGAGAAGAGTAAATGAGTAGGTATTAGCTTTTGTAGGTTGTCGTGAAATATTAGAAAGCTGTAATAGTTAAGTATGTGGTAATAGATAAAGCTAATCAGTGTTAACAGAATTATTAGCCTGTAAATACACTGTATTATATGAAAAATGTAACATAATAAAGAAGTTGTATAAACAGAAGGGAGTTGCTTGAACAACTGACCTTTGATACACTAAGAAAAAGTCAGTTTGGATCATTTATACTAATGAAAATGAATCCAGATGGCTTGAAACAGGAAAATTACAGGAATATAAAATGGAATATTTTAATTTCTCTTTGGGGAAGATTTTTTTCCAGGCTTTAGAGTTACAGCATAAATTGCAAAAGAAATGAATGGCATATTTGGCTAAATAAAAACTGTAAAACTTGAAAATAAACAGACTTGGGAAATATAGACAGGAGAAATGATTCATGCATGTATACCTTAGATAAATAACCCAATCACATTTTTTAAAAAAGAAAACCAAGATTCCCAATATATAATTTGGTGAAGGAACAACAGTGAATAGGTTTGTGAGAAAATGTTCTAACTCACTGTATGTTAAATAAACCGAAAATTTAAAAAATGGTATGCCATTTTATCAACCAGGAGAAGAGATATACTGAATTGCCAACTAAGGTGCAGCCAAATGGATGCTATTGTAATTTGCAGGTATATAATGTAATAAATCTATTGGAAAGCAATTTAGCACATTGTAAAAGTTTTTAAATACCTATTGATCTCTATCTAAAAAATAATAGAAGCAGTTTATCTAAAGAGATGCCCATTGCAAAATTATTTATAATAGTTTCAAGTATTAAACAAATTCCATTTATAGGGAGTGACCAAATAAATCTAAGGTTTAAAAAGTCCCTTTATGGGCTCTTAGGCTGCCATCAAAAATAAAGGTTGTAAAACCTTTACTAACATGGGAAAATGCAGGCAAAATAGAAAAGTAAATGTAAAACTGTGCATAAGAAGGAACAAAAAAAGGCTATTGGGAAATATAGTAAAAAAAAAAAAGGTGCCAGAAATATAATTGATGGTGTGTGTTTCCCTGAAATCTAGCCAATTACTGCTGTTGCAAGGAAATTAAAGAATATAAAATTTAAAATGCAAATATAGTGTATCTCTCATGTTGATTTGATGTGATTTGAGAAAATGAAAAATCAGCTTTCATTTGGCTGTTTTCTCCAAAACCTGTTGGCATAACTAAAAGAATATTTATTAACTAAATTGAAATTTTAGGATAGGAATTTTTAAAAATAGTCTAAAATTATTTTAATTTACTGAAGCGGTTTAGCTTTGAATTAGGATAAGAGATTGACTGTAAATGGCTGTTTTTGTGATTTATTACTTTTGGATATTTGAATAGTTTTCAACATAATAAAGAGGATGAAATAGTGACTATGTGTCCCTGCCCTTAAAGGAGCCCTGAGGGGAGAGGGAAAGATGCCAAAGACAAATGCATAGTGCTCTTGGGAAAGATCACTTCTAAATAATGGTGCTGGGCAATCAGAGAAGGCTATGATGGAGGTAGTATTTGAACTGATCTAGGAAGATGGTAATATTTTAGTAGGAGTGAGAGATAGCCCAGTAGAAGGTATGGCTTGAGGTAAAAACAAAGAAATAGGAATATTTTGTTGATATTTAGGTAATGACAAGTAATGTAGACTGAAATGACTAATGAAAGTGAAAGATGTAGTCTAACTGAAAGATGTAATGAAGATATACTCTAGACCAGATACTGTTCTAGGTATTGGCTAGGAGAGAAAGGAGAGATAAAAAACCTTGTGAATGGCAGCTGAACATGTTTTAATTTTGTTTTTTGAGACTTGAGCCATTGAAGCCCATTGAGCAGTAATGTGCTATTACTTCCTTTAGGAAGGGATGATAATTTCTTGAATAATTACTGTATATGTATTACTTTGTATGTATTAATTTTAAAAAATCTCTGTAGTACCTCTGTGAGGAGTTACTCTACGGGCTTTATATGTATTGGTTTAATCTTACAACACCTCATTTTATGGATGGAAGCCTAGAGAAGTTAAATAACTTGCCCAGTGTCACATAAAGGAGCTAAGATGTAAACCCAGGAGTCACTCCAGAGCCCGTATTCTTAACCAGGAAAATAAATCTGATGGCTGTATAAGGAATGAATTGGAAAATGGAGACTAGAGGCAGAGAAACCAGTTAGGAGATTGTTGTCATAATTCAAGGAAAAGAAAATAACAAGAAGGCATCAAATGGTAACCATTAAATTGGGGAGGAGGGGGCAGGGAAGGTACAGGGGGATGAGATTCATTCTGAGATGGTTCTTGAGCTTTTTTGTGTGTGTGTGCTGTATGGTGGGGTCACATTTCATTATTTTTTCCATGTGAGTATCCTGTTACTACGGCACCATTTGTTGACTTTTTGAATTTTTGTTTGGTCTTTGCCTGTTTGTTTTTTGGAAAGTGCACTCCAGAGTTTTTAAATGTGCATGATTGTCTGTCTGGTCCTGGGTAGCCTATTAGTTATCCTGAAGTCTTTAGGGGTAGGACTTTTCATGACCTAAGAGCTCCAAAGGGGAATGAATTATGTTTGTCTGGTGATCCTTTTGTTGTTGTTGTTGTTGATGCCGTCTTACTGGTTGGGAAATTTGAGGATAGAATAGAGTATAAAATAAGTGGTAGAATATTGGAACTAATGTTCTTCAGGAATTGCTTTGACTTTGTAATTGGTTTAGGTTTGAGGTAGATAACTCAGGATTAGCTTAAGTAGATCACTGATTCTACCTTTCATACACAGAAGTTCCAGTTTGGGCAAGAGATGTAAAATGCTATGACAATGCTGTACAAATAGATATTTAAACAAGTACTGTCTTTCTGACTTGTTAAATTTACATCAGCTGTAAGGTCAAGCTATTATACGGTAGAAGGAAGAATATCTTTATGCTGGTAAAATTCGTTTTATTGGTGTATTCTTATGAGCTCCTTAACTGATTAAGGTAATATTTAAAGAATAACTTTTTTCTTATAGAATGGCGTTCACATGTTCATTTTGTAAATTTCGAACATTTGAAGAAAAAGATATTGAACTGCATCTAGAAAGTTCTTCTCACCAGGAAACTTTAGATCACATTCAGAAACAAACCAAATTTGATAAAGTAGTAATGGAGTTTCTGCATGTAAGTGGCTGTTTTGACCTTATCTGACATTTGAATTCCTTAGAATTTTATATTTTCACAACCATCTCCATCCCTCTCCCATTTTATGTTTCTAAAATTTAATTTACTATTTATTTAAAGAAATAATTATTTAAAAATAGACCCAGAATTGTATGTGAATTCTTTTATATAGAATTTGTATTTGTTACTTGAAAAGACATTTCACATTTTTGCAGTGATTTCTAGAAGAGGTGTAAGAAAAGAAATTCCTTTAACAACTTTTTTTTTGATGTAGAACCAGGTATCTGTTGATCGTACTATGTACCAAGTATCTTGCTGAGTACTTCTATTCATTGTTTCATTTGAGTTTTATCATAACAACTCATTTTTATGGTGAAAAACTATGCTGAGAGAAATTGAGTCAGTATGTGTTAGAGTTTACATTCAGAACAAGAGTCAGTGTCTTCTAGTCCCTTAGTATTAGGAATGTGTGGTTATCACTTCACTTTTTCTTGATTACCTACCAAAGGTACTGTGTCAGGCACTCATGATGCAGACTTTACCCTTGATGAATTAACAATAATTAGAAATAAAACACATCCACACTTACGTAGATGGTGTGGTTCTGTGAAAATTCCAAGAAGACCTGGTGTAGGCAGAAGTACTGTATACGTTTGGAGAAGGGGAAAATCATGCATTTGAAAAAGGGACTTGAATTAGTTAGATAATTGTGCATACATTTAATTTAGGCAGAAGAATTGAAGTTTTCATCAGAAAGTTACACGTTTATATCCTTGCAGAATTGTGTTCCTTAATTCGATTTCTTTCTCTAATTTCTTTCCTTTAACTGATTCCTTTCTGTCATTTGGGACTTAAATATCTACTCTGAGAAAACTTCTTGACTATTCCTATTCCACAGCACTTTGGTCTTTTTATCTCTATATGCCTAAAATACATTTTGAATACTTTTTGTAGTTTCCTGGTATTTTATGATAGTCTTTTCAATTAAATTGTAAGCTTCTTGAGAACAGATATTAGTTCTTGTACTTTATCTTCCTTAAGACTAGCATGGTACTAAACATATACTCAGTACTCATTGAAAACTTTCTGGATTCTGATTTACACAATCTTCCTAATTTGTTTTCTAGGAATGTATGG
Organism: Myrmecophaga tridactyla; assembly: GCA_004026745.1. Taxonomy (NCBI): domain Eukaryota; kingdom Metazoa; phylum Chordata; class Mammalia; order Pilosa; family Myrmecophagidae; genus Myrmecophaga; species Myrmecophaga tridactyla. The sequence continues at coordinate 50,233 of PVIY010002600.1, forward strand.
TGAATAAATTCAAGAAAACTTCTATCCGTAAACAACAGACAAATAATCAAACAGAAGCAAATAAAATAATTGAAAAAGATGTAATGGAAGGTAAATATTTAAACAAACTGTTTTAGAAGTCCACATGTATATTTTATATACCATAACCTGTTCCATGGTAAATGGTGCCCCGTGGAGGGGTACAGTGTATGAGTTTGTTAACCCTGAGTGGGCTATCAGAAATTAACTCCTTTGACTTCCTGCTCCCAGGCTTACAGTTTTATCTCTTCCTACCCTTAACCTCTTTCACTTCAGTTTTAGAGGAAGAGTCTTCCAGTCTGACTTTAAAAGATAGTTCTTCCATCTGTATTTTGCCTCTCTCATTCCTTTTCATCTCCTTCAGGACTTTTGCTCAAGTAGCGAACTTGTCCGTTCTTTAGTTTTTCCTTCTTGTTTGATTCCTTCTCTGAAGACTATAAGCATTCTCTTATCTTTCAAAAAGGGAAAAGAAAGATGGTGGTGTCCCTAAACTCTTTTCTTCTTTAAACAACCAAACTTCTTCAAGCATAGTCCAACTGGTTTCTTCCTCACCTCCGATTTATTACTTTTACCTACAGTGGACAAATTTTCTGCTCCCATCAGACTGCTGAAACTGCACTGACAGAGCTTACCAACACAATCTTCAGTAGCTTCTTTTGAATTATCTTACTTCTGCAACATTTTCACTAACAGCTGTATTCTTGACCAATCTATTTCCTTCCTTGTTTTTTGTGGCACCTCTCTGTCCTCATGTTCTTTATATCTTTGTCATGTCTTAGGGCTTTTCTTTCTCTACTAGCTTTTTTAGAAGTTTTCCCCAGCACTCTGTCTTTAACTCATTATCATCTCTCTTTACCTTCTTTCCTTCTCAATTAATTTACTTGCAGAGCTTAAATTAACATCTGAATTGCTGATTACTTATAAATCCGTTATCTCTGGCTTAGATCTCTCTTCTGAACTCTAGCTGCATATATCCCATTGCTTAATGACATTTCTAAAAGATCTGTCATCTTGGGTGGGCCACGGTGGCTCAGTGGCAGAGTTCTCCCCTGCCATGCTGGAGACTCGGGTTCTGTTCCTGGTGCCTGCCCATGTTAAAAAAAAAAAAAGAAAAATAATCTGTCTTCTTGAACACCCCCACCCCGGCCCCTACAAATAAAACAAAACCCAATATCGCCTACATTTATTTTTGAAAAGTGGCTCCATCATCTAGTAAAGAGTTATCCTGAGTACTTACTTTACTTTATCTGTAGCACAATGTCTCATTGGTTCTATTTTTCAAATATTTACCAAATGTCTTTTCATTAACTCTGCTTTAAATCTTGTATTTGTTCAAATCCTTATCTCTTCTCTTGACAATTGTAGTTTTTTCCTAATTAGTTTCTGTACTTCCAGTCTTTTTTTTATTGTATAATATAACATATATACAAAGCAAAGAAAGAAAAAAAGCAGTACTTTTAAAGCACTCCTCAACAAGTAGTTACAGGACAGATCCCAGAGATTTTGTCATGGGCTATGATACCATCATCTCAGATTTTTCCTTCTAGCTGCTCCAGAACATAGGCTAGAAGGGATAAGTATTTTTTTTTTATCATCACAATCAACTTTTTTTTTCTTTTTTGTAAGAAATAACATATATACAAAAAAGCAATAAATTTCAAAGCACAGCATGACAGTTAGTTGTAAGACAGATTTCAGAGTTTGATAGGGGTTATAATTCTACAATTTTAGGTTTTTACTTCTAGCTGTCCTAAGATACTGGAGACTAAAATAAATATCAGTATAATGATTAGTCAATCATATTGGTTTGTTAAATTCTACCTTCTCTGTATAACTCTACCATCACCTCTGATCTTTCTGTCCCACTCTTCAGAGGTATTTGAACTGTGCCCCTTCTAACTTTTTCATGTTGGAAGGGGTTGTCAGTAATATGAGGTAGGGAGATGGAACTCACTGATATTCTGGAGAGGCTGGGCCCTCTAGGTTTCAGGACTTACCTGGTCCAGGGACCCATCTGGAGGTTGTAGGTTTCTGGAAGGTTACCCTAGTGCGTGGAACCTTTGTAGAATCTTATATATTGCCCTGGGTGTTCTTTCTTCCAGTCTTCAAGTTCTACATGATCTTATTGCTTCAAAACTCTCCATCTTTTTTTGTTCTTTTTTGATTTTTAAAAAAATATTTTTATTGTAAAAACTTAACATACAAATATATATTCTTGACATGAAAACATTCCATACATGGTGTACAATCCGTGGCTCACGTATCATCACATAGTTGTATATTCATCATCATGATCATGATCATTTTTGGAACATTTGCATCACTCCAGCCGAAGAAATAAAAAGAAAAAACTCAAACATACCATACCCCTCACACCTCCCTCTCATTGACCGCTGGTGTTTCCATCTACCCAAATTTTACCCTTCGTCCTCCCTATTATTTATGCATTTATTTTTATCCATATTTTTTACTCATCTGTACATACCCTGGATATAAGGAGCATTAGGCACAAGGTTCTCTCAATCACACAGTCACATTGTAAATGTTATATCTTTATACACTTGTCTTCAAGTATCTAGGTCACAGGAACACAGCTCAACAATTTCAGGTACTTCCCTTTAGCACTCTCAGTATACCATAAACTAAAAAGGGATATCTATATAGTGCATAAGAATAACCGCCAAGATAATCTCTTGACTCTATATGAAATGTCTTAGCCACTGAAAACTTTGTCTCATTTCTCTCATCCTCTTTTTAGTCAAGAAGGCTTTCTTGATCTCTTGACACCAGCTCCTGGCTTATCTCAGGCTTTCTGTTCCACATTGCCAGGGAGATTTACACCCTTGGGAGTCATGTCCCATATAGTGGGGATGACAATGAGTTCAGTGCTGAGTTGGCTTAGAGAGAGAGGCCACATCTGAGCAACCAAAGAGGTTCTCTGGGGGTGACTCTTAGGCCTCATTTTTAGTAGGTTTACCCTGTCCTTTGCAGGAGTAAATTTCATAAGAGCAAGCCCCAAGATTGAGGGCTTGGCCTATTGATTTGGTTGTCCCCACTGCTTGTGAGAATATCAGGAATTCTCCAAATGGAAAAGTTGAATTTTCCCCCTTTCTCCCCATTTCCCCAACAGGACTTTGCAAATACTTCCTTATTCACTGTTCACGTCACTCTGGGATTTATTGGGCCATCACACTAACCTGGACAAACCTACAAATCTCATGCCGTATTCGAGGCATGGTGTTCAATTAAACTCTGCATATACACTAAATTAGGAAATGCACTAGTCAAAATATAAATTTTTTACCAAATAAACATTTCTTGCTTTAAAACTCTCTGTCTTCTACAGGATAAAGTTAAGATTCCTAAGGTACACAAAGATCTCCATGATCTAGGCCCTACCTCATGTCTCTATTTTTGTCTTTTGTCCCTTTGTTATCTGTGCTCCAGCCATACTGAATTACTTGGAATTCCGTGTGGAATTCCGGCACAGAAGGTTCCATTTTCTCAGATAGAGCCCTAGGTATTCTTTAGGGTTAACAGGAATGATGTTGGTTGGGGTTTGGCAAACCATAGCCATTAGCAATATCTGGCTGCAGCTTGCATAATATAGCCTCCAGAATAGCCTCTACTCTGTTTGAACTCTCTTAGCCACTGGTACCTCATTTTGTTGCATTTGTTTTCTCCCTTTTGGTCAGGAAGGCATCGATTCCATGGTGCCAGGGCCAGGCCCATCCCTGGGAGTCATGTTCCCTGTTGCCAGGGAGACTTTCACCCTTAGGTGTCATGTCCCACGAAGAGGGGAGGGCAGTGATTTTCCTTGCAGAGTTGTGCTTTAGAGAGAGAGTGAAAGGCCACATCTGAACAAGAGAAGTTTTTTGTAAGCACTCTTAGCCATAATTATCAGTAGGTTTAGTATCTCCACTACAGAAATAAATTCGTAAGAGCAAGCCTCAAGATCAAGGGCTTGGCCAGTTAGGTTGGGATCCTAACGTTTGAGTGAGTATCAGGGGTATCTCAGATGGGAAAGTTTAGTAGTTCATAATTTTTTTCTCCGGTGCCTCAGAGGACTTAGCCAGTACTTTTTAATTATCTGCCCAGCAGACTCTGGGATGTATCATGGTATTACATTAAGCTATACAGAATTACAAGCCCTTGTCTCTTTCCTGGGCTCCTTGTGTTTGGGTTGCTAAAGTGAGCCCTCCAGGCATGTTGAGTTACATTGTGTGCTACAGAAAATTTAAATTTGGACAAAATGAAGTTCTCTTCCTTTGGTCTCATACAGTAGGTGAAGTTTTAAATATATGCACTATTATTCTTTACCCTGTATTCTCATTTACCTTAGTCCCAATCAGATCATTTTTGTTCTTATCTTATTTGAAGTCAGATCTCTTTTTTGGTTTCTTTAACAGTCGTTATGTAGTAGTGCCAGCTTTCAGAGCTGCAGAACGCCAACTCTGTCTTAGGTGTCACAGAGGTACCTAAAGCTCCAGGGAAATACCTGATTATACACATATAGTACAACATCACAGAATCTAGGGGTAACACTTAAAGCTCTGGACTAAATGTGACTGCTATTTGACTTACAATCTAGGCCCTATTTTTTTTACAAGTTTTTTTCTAAAAGAGACCATACATACTTGTTCTTTTGTATCTGGCTTATTTTGCACAATATGATGTCCCCAGAGTTCATTCAGCGTTGTTGCATGCCTTTCTGCTTCTCAGTCACTGCACCCCTTGGCCAACTCTATCCACTGGGCATCATGGATAATGTCCAAAATAATCTGTATCTTACATTGTCCTCACTTAGTTGTATGATCATAAGCCCTCTCAATTTTAGACAGTTTTCATTGGTCCGAAGAGACAGAGAACTGATAAACACAGCCTCACCGAGTATCGAATCTAAACTTCTCCCTATCTCTTATCCTTCCCCCATTTATATACCCCTGATGCTACTGTGGTACTGTTGATGTCTTCCTATTTACTGTAGACCATAGCAAGCAGTGCTAGTTTTCCACCTGTATTCCTCTGTTATTAACTCTTTGTACAAGATCAGACCTTTGAAGTAGTTCATGCAAGAACTTATTTTTGATTATAGGGTTATTGGTGGGATACATGACTGTATACAACTCCTTTCAATTGTATTCACCTTCACTTATGTCAGTGTTACTTATTATCCCACTAATGAATTACCATCACTTCTTTCTGTTCCCTTATATTTAAGTTTAACCTCTTTGGGAACATCTCTAGCTACTGTGTCCTTCTAAGTCCCCTGCAATCTACATTGTGAGCCTCTGAGTTTACCTTTACCAGAGTCATAATAGCGGTGAAATAATACAGTTTCTATCCTTCCCTGTCTGGCTTATTTCACTCGGTGTTATGTCCTCAAGGAGTTCATCCATGTCATATGCTTCAGGACCTCATTTTATCTCACTGTTGTGTAATATTCCATTGTATGTGTATACCACATTTTGTTTATCCATTCGTGTGTTGGGCACTTGGATTGTTTCCATCTTTTGGCAATTGTAAATAGTGCCACTATGAGCGTCCTTGAGCAAATGTCTGTTCGTATCACTGCTTTCAGCTCTTTTGGATATATATTGAGTAGTGATATTGCCAGGTTGTAGGGCAACTTTATATTTAGTTTTCTGAGAATCCACTAAGCTCTACCATAGCAGCTATACCATTATACACTCCCACCAGCAGTGAATAAGCATTCCAGTTTCTCCACATCCTCTCCAACATTTGTAGTTTTCTGTTTAATAGCAGCCATTTTTATTGGTGTGAGGTGGTGTCTCATTGTTGTCTTGATTTGCATTTCCCTTATAGCTAATGAAGATGACTAGGTTCTACTTTTTGAGGAACCACCAAACTGTTTCCCATGGTAGCTGCTCTGTTTTATTTCCCACTAGTAGTGTATAGGTTTTCCAACTGCTCTGTGCCCTTGCAAGCAGTTGTTATATTCCTTTAAAAAATAATAATAGCCATTCTCATGAATGACAGGTGATATCTCATTGTGGTTTTGATTTGCATTTCTCTAATGGCTAAAGATTTAAGCATCTTTTCATGTGCTTCTTGTCATTTGTATATCTCCTTTGGAGAAATGTCTATTCAGGCCTTCCTCCTTTTTTATTGCATTGTCTGTCTTTTTGTTGTTGAGTTGGGAGAGTTTGTTACATATTCTGAATATTGAACTTTTATCAGTACATGTTTTCCAAATATATTCTCCCATTCTGTTGTTAGTCTTTTTACTTTTTTTTGTTAGGATCAAGTCCAATTTACCTATTTTTTCTTTCATTGCTTCTGTTTTTGGTGTAAAGTTTAAGACACCATTTCCTTAATATAAGGTCCTGAAGATAATATTTCCTTATGTTCTTTCTAAGAGTTTTTATAGTTTTAGCTCTTATATTTAGGTCGTTGGTGCATTTTGAGTTAGTTTTGGTGTATAGAGATCCACTTTCATTCTTTTGCATTTGAATATCCAGTTTCTAAGGCCCATTTGTTGAAGAGACTATTATTTTCCCATTGAGTGGACTTGGTACCCTTGTCAAAAATCAATTCTCCATATATGTTTGGGTTTATTTCTAGGTTCTCAATTCTGTTCCCTTGGGCTCGTCCTTGTGCTAGTACCATACTGTTTTGATGAATAAATTTTGAAATTGTAAAGTATGAATCTTACAACTTTGTTCTTTTTCGAAATGTTTTTGGCTATTTCAGCCCCTTGTCCTTCTATATGAATTTGATATTGGTTTTTTAATTTCTGCAAAGAAGACTACTGGAACTTTGATTGGGATTGCACTGAATTTGTAAGTCATGTTGGGTAGTAATGACATCTTAATAATATTAAGTTTTCTAATCCATGAAGATGGGATATCTTTCCATTTATTTAGGCTTCAGAATCTTTCTGTAATGATTTGTAGTTTTCCGTATACAGATTATTTATATCCTGGTTAAAGTTGTTCCTACATATTTTAATCTTTTAGTTGCTGTTATAAGTAGATTCACCTTTTAGATTTTCTTTTTGAATTGTTCATTCCTGGTATATAGAAACAGCAGTGGTTTTTCCCTGTTTATATTTTGCCACTTTGCATAAGTAATTTATTACCTCAGGTAGCTTTCTTGTAGATTCTTTTGAGATTTTCTATGTATTTTAGATCATTTCATCCTTTCCAATTTGAATATTTTATTTCTTTTCCTTGCCTAATTGCTCTGGCTAGAACTACCAGTAAAATGTTGAAAAGCAGCAGTGAAAGTTGGCATCCTTGTCTTGTTCCTGATCTTATGGGGAAAGTTTTTCTCTTTCATGGTTGAATATGATATTAGCTATAGTTTTTCATAATGTGGCCTTTACTATTAAGGAAGTTCCCTTCTACTTATAGTTTTCTGAGTGTGTTTATTACGAAAGGGTGCTGGATTTTGTCACATGCCTTTTCTGCACCAATTGAGATGAGTATGTTTTTCCTTCATTTTGTTAACATATTGTATTACATTGATTTCTTGTATCGAACCACTCTTGCATTCTTAGGATAAATACTGCTTACCACAAGTTATATATTTATATCTTGAGTGTCTAAAACCATATTTTTATCATTAGTTTTTAAGTACATGTATTCTAGGTCTTGTAGAAAATGAAAAGTGAGTTACAAACTGAAAATACAGTAGTCCTGGCATTTATATTTACGCATGTTGTTACTTTTACCAGAGATAATCTTTTCATGTGGCTTCAGTCTATTGCTTATTGTCCTTTTCTTTCAACCTGTGGAACTCTTCAGCATCTCTTGTAGGGCTGTCTAGTGGCAATGAACTCTCTCATTATTTGTCTTGGAAGTGTCTTAATCTCTCTTTCAGTTTTGAAAGACTGTTTTGCTGGATATAGAGTCTTTGTTAACACTTTTTTTCTTTCAGCACTTTAAATATGTTATCCCATTGCCTTATTACCTCCATAGTTTCTGATGCAAAGAGCACAGTGTTATTAAGGCTCCCTTGTACATACATGCTGCTTCTCTTACGGTTTTCAGGATTCTTTTTTTGTTTGTCATTCAGCAGTTTGAGTATCGTGTGTAGTTATGGGTCTATTTGAGTTTATCCGATTTGGTGTTTTTGAGCTTCTTTTTTTTTTTTTTTTGCATGGGCAGGCACTGGGAATCGAACCCAGGTCTCTGGCATGGCAGGCGAGAATTCTGCCTGCTGAGCCACCGTCCCCCGCCTGTTTTTGTTCTTCTTGAATGTATATGTTTATGTCTTTTAAGTTTGAGAAGTTTTCTGCCATTACTTCCTCAAGTATTCTTTCTGCCCCTTTCTCTCTTTTCCTTCTGGGAATTCCCATAATGTGTATATTGATACACTGATGATGTCCCACAAGTCTCTTAGGCTCTGTTCACTTTCTTTGAACTTTTTTCTTTCTGCTTTTCAGACTGCGTAATTTCATTCATCTTATCTTCAAGTTCGCAGATTCTTTCTTCTGTCTGGTCTTGATACTGTCTAAGGAAGTTTTTATTTCACTCATCATCTCCTGTTATTTCTGTTTGGTTCCTTTTTGTGATTTCCGTTTCTTTATTGCAATTCTCTTTTTATCATTTATTGTTTCTTGATTTCCTTTATTTCATCTTTTGCTCTTTGAGCATATTTAAGACAATTTAAAAAAAACTTTGCTTGATGTGTTCAAAAACTGGTCTTTTGGCCATTTTTTCCCTATTTCTTTGGATACCATATAATTTCTTGTTGCACATTGGATATTTTAATATTTTAAGCTGTTATCTTTGGAATTTAGTTACTGAGATCTATACCCTAAGCCTGTCTTTTAATGTTTTAAGGTGTTATCTTTGGACTTTAGTCACTGAGATGTCTATATCTTAAGCTTGTATTCAACTGTTGTTGTGACAGGTTTTCTTGAATACCAGAAAATAACAACAACAAATTAAACAGGGGAAAAACCTTTTATCAGTCTTTGCAGGTTGGTTGTATGTGACTGCTTTCCTTCAGAGCTTATACTGCCCAACCAGTGTGTCCACAGAACAGTCTGAGGTTTAAGCGTAGGGTCCTCTCTGATCTTTTCCATAGAGACCTCTTTTCCTGAGATTGTGTGCAAGGCCCTAGGAATTTTCCTATTCATATGGATCTGAACATCCCTTATCCCCAGTAAAAATCTTGCCTTCCAGGTACGGGTGCCACACTGCAAGTCCTAAAGTCAGTACTCCTTTTCTGCAGGCAGCCGCAGCTTTATCACTCTCTCAAAGTGCTCACCTACCCTGCAAGCTGCTTTTACGTTCAGGGCAAGTCTGAGTCAGCAAGCTTACAACAGTTTTCCTGATTCAGTCCTTCAGACTGCCACCAGACAGATTGACACAGGCATACATGTGTGGTAGTATATGCCTAGTATATGCTCCCTCTAGAGCTGGGTCCAGGTCCCACACTGGGAGCCTGAGCTGGCCGTGCTTTGAGCTTGAGAGGAAGCAAGGGAAGAACTGCAAGGGCACTACAACATTTTCCTATCATTTTTAAGTTGCCTTTTTCTTGACTTAGTGCTCTTCCAGTTTCAGCAGGTATTTAACTATTTTCTAGAGCTCTGAGAAAGAGTGTGCAGTTTTTTTGCTTGTTGTTTAAAGCATCTTTAGGGGGCTGGAGTCCCAGAGCATATTGCTCTGCCATTCCGTGATGCCACTCCTATCCATGTATTTTTAATGTATATACCCCAATTTTTGAGATGTGATAGAAAAACTAAAAATAAGCCTACATACTCTGATCTTTTTCTTTTGTTTTTTTTTAGGAAAAAGGCCTATAAATAATTACATGTACCAGGTAGTAAAAACTCGATTAGTCAGGAATAAATATAAATCATTACTTTTATTTTAATAATTGCATTTCTTTAGGTGTTTCTGCCGATGATCACATGATGAAAGTAGAGACTGTTCACTGTAGTGCGTGCAGCATGTATATTCCTGCTTTACATAGTACAGTTCAGCAGCACTTAAAATCTCCTGATCATATCAAAGGGAAGCAGGTATGTTTTAATCTGTGTTAATAAAGTCATTGAAGTCCATCAATCTTTATTGTCCTTTGGCTATTGTTTAATACTACCTTTATCTTAATGTAAATACACAGTATTTATAATGTAAATACACAGTACCACAATGATTACGATTGTGGAATCTGGAGCAGTGCTTCCTGGGTTTCAGTCCTGGCTCAGTACATGGAATGTTGAGCAGGTAAATTAACTTGACTGTCTCAGTGCATAGGTAAAATGTGGATGGATAATCATTCTGCTCTCTTATGTGATTAAGGATTAAGTTAATTAAAACATACAAGACACTTAAAGTAGTGGCTGGCACGTGGTAAACATTCAGGAAATCATAGCTTTTGCTGAATTGTTGCTGTTAATTTTTTTATTTTTAGGATAAAACAGTTTTGTCAATTTTTTTTTTAGAACAAAAAAAGAAAAATATTTAATTTATGAGTGGTACATTTTTCTGATGGTTAGGGTAAATGAATTTAAAAACTAGTATTACCACTTACCATTAATTGTTTTATTTTTTGAGTGGAATATCAGTGAAAAACATGCTATTTTCTTTTTGGTGAGAGCATTTCTGCTTCTAGATTTGCTGGTGAGATTTAGCCATATTTATTTCAAACAAAACACGTTTGCATTATTGGAAATTAGTTTTGCCTGTAAAGCACATTTAAAAAATCAAATGTTAAGAGCTTTAGTTTTTAAATCAGGCATACCTGAATCTTAAATTTATGTTTTGCATTAAAGTGAAACTCATTTAATTCAGACTTCTAGGCACTTTCAGCACAAATAGTGTTTTCTTAATCTTTATTCTTTCTTTTCTCTTTTGCTGTTCCACATTATTACCTTTCTTCCTCTGCATAATATAGCCTTGTGATAACTGTAGCCCAGTGGCTAATTATTACTGTTGCAGTATAACCATTGTTCTTTTTGTTTTGATAGCATGAAAATTAGTAGTTGGAGTAGTTGGCAGTGGGGGAGGTGGGTGTAGCCTGGAAAGGAGAGACATACCTTGTAGACCTAGACTTCTAGTATTTGGGGAGTTAGTGTTTTTTTAATGTTGATTGGTTAATAGAAATATCCATCATTTTAATCCATAAATGATTTTAGATTGCTAACATGGTAGCTGTTACTACTCTATGACTTAATATGCCAGAAAAAATTTATTTAAATCTAAGGATCTGACATAAATGCTGTATTTAATTATGTAAATATCTTTCATGACATGGTTTTCAGGTATCATTAGTGTGTTCTATTTTTCATAGGCTTATAAAGAACAAATAAAAAGAGAGAGTGTCTTGACTGCTACAAGCATTTTAAATAATCCAATAGTGAAAGCACGATATGAACGTTTTGTTAAGGTAAGATTTTAGGGCAGAAACCTTTTAGGTACTACTGTGGTATTGCAGTACTTAGATGGTGTCATAGTAACCTTTTGTGGTATTTAGATGTGGTACAACGTATAAGGAAAAAGTGTGCTTAATATCTTGCAATAGCTGAAACTTTTTTTTTTTAAGTGTTGAAATTGTGAGACAGCAATAAGTGATGATCTCTTTTTCTAGCTCTAAATCAATTGAGTAAATCACAGTAGGATAGAAGACCAAATGTCACCTTTATATTTTTTTATTTATTTTAAGGGTGGCTTGGGAGACATGTCTTAGATATATAGTGAACTTTTTAAATGTTTCACTCCTGAATTAAATTGTTATCTCTCCCAATTCCTGTCATTGGCCCAGCTGGACAGCAACACACTTCCCCCAGTTTATTACATGGCATGGAACAGACTAGAATTTATCTTTTCTTTGGCTAGGAGACCCACGAGAAAATCCAAAAGGAACCGAGTTTTATGTGTGTAGTTTATTAACCCAAGTGCACTAATCAGATAAGTCATTCCTTTTCCTTGAATGGGGAGCAGGTCAGATATGTTGAAGCTTCCTTATAGAATCTAGGGACCAGGAGAAAGGAGATTTGCTCCCAATCATAGGAAACTCAGATTTGAACAATTGAATCTACCTGGCCCATAGGGTTTTTGGCATGCATTATTACTTTAATCCTTCTTTATATAACATATCTTAAGAAAATTTAGCGTACATACAAGAACTTACTATATAGGAAATTTAAAGAAATAAATTTTAGAGGTTAGTAGTTAATTGTAAAATAATACCTCAATTTAAAATTCTGCCTGAGCATAGCTGTCATATTGAAGATTGGCAAAAGTCTATTATTTACTTTAGTTAACTAAATTTTTGTTTTGTAGAATAAAAATTTAAAGAGTATTGTTTGGCTGGTGTAGTGATGACTAGCTACTCTGTGAAGAAGCCTGCTGTATCATTAATGACCATTTAATTATCCCTCAAGCACATGATCTCTAAGTTGAATAATCGCAGTCTTTTGGCTTGGTCCTTCCTTAGAGTCCTATTTTGAAATTTGTTAATCATATTTGTTACTGTTTGCTATAACACAAATTTTTCATTTTAATCATTTTTAAGTGTACAATTCAGTGGCATTAATTACATTTACAATGTTATACTACCATTACCACCATCCATTGCCATAACTTTTTCATGGTCCAAAACAGAAACCCTGTATACATGAAGCTTTAAGTACCCATTTTCCCTTTCCCCAGCCTGGCAACTTCTAATCTATTTGCTGGTCTATACATTTGCTTGTTCTAGATACTTCACATAAGTGGGATCATACAATATTAGTCATTTGATTTATTTTACTTAGTATACGAATGTGTATGTGCTGATTTTAAAAGCTATGTCTCTTCATTTTTTAGGGTGAAAATCCATTTGAAATTCAAGATCATTCTCAAGACCAGCAAATAGAAGGAGATGAGGAAGATGATGAAAAGATTGATGAACCTATTGAAGAAGAGGAGGAAGAAGAGGAAGAAGAAGAAGAAGTAGAAGGAGTAGGGGAAATAGAAGAAGTGGAGGAAGTAGAAGAAGTGGGAGAAGTTGGAGGAGTAGAGGGAGTGGGGGAAATGGGGGGAGAAGGGATTGTAGAGGAATTAGGAGAAGTAGAGAGAGTTGAGGAAGTAGACAGAGTCGAGAAAGTAGAGAGAGTAGAGGAAGTAGAGGAAATAGAGGGAGTTAGAGGAGTGGGGGATGTAGAAGGAGTGGGGGAAGTAGAGGGAGAAGGGGAAATAGAGGAAGTGGGGAAATTAGAGGGAGTGGAGGAAGAAACAAAGAAAGAGCCTGGCCACTTCCCTATTGACCAACCTGAAGAAAATTAAATGTAAGATGTTAGATTTAAAAGGAGCTTTAAATTTCTGTACTAACATGGAAAAGGGTTAAGATTTTATTAGCTTAAAATAATGAGCATTAACACCCATGTTGCATGCATTCTAAGCATTAAAATTTGTTTAATATAATTTCTAAATGTTTGCAATTTGTTTAATAAAATGAAGGTAAGGCTATTTTAGTTTTAAGTTTTATAGCTACCAAACTTAGATCTGATAACTTGTATAATTTTTAAGCTTAATTTTTATTACTTTATTGGTGTTAAGAATAACAGATGTGTATTGTTACTATATTCTAATCATTTGAATTTAAATGCTACTTTGGGGAGTTAATATTCAAGTGTGCATTTATTTTTTTGAATACTTACCCTAGAAGAGATAAATTGGGCAAGTATTTTGTGCTCTGAGTGTGTATTTTTTTACTGCATTGGACATTTAATAGTAATTTGTGTTGATATGCTTGAAGGCTTTTTGTGACCATGCTTCCCTTTGTAACAATAAAATGTTTTTTACAAAAACTTTCTCCCTGAATTAGCAATTTAAAATGAAATAGTTCATCAATTTAAAATATTTAAATTAAGGATTTGCTTTAATGTATGAGTTCCATTCACTTGTATTTCAAAAATAATTGAGAAAACCTGAATTAAAGAAAAAAATTTTTCAGCCATTTAGTTCTAAGTATGACTAAAATATTTTTATTTAATCTATTTCAAATCGAGGTCAATCTGAAACTGACTTCATTTGTCTACACTGTGCTTGTGCAAAATCTTGAAATCTTGAAAAAATGTTTGAATACAAATATTTTTAAAAATAATTATTTTTCTCTTCAAATAAAATTCTTACTTTTTATGGATCATGGGGCCACATGCTCAAAAAGAGTAGATGAGATTTATAGGTTTTGTGTTCTTAAATTATTTATTTTCAAATGGCCATCCGTCAATATCACTGAGAAGCAATGGTTTTATTCTTTTGAAAGGGAGACAGTTTCATTGAAAATTAAGTTCTCAAAATTTGGGGGCACTAAATGGATGAATATATGGGGTATGGATATATTAACTAATTTTAAGGCATTAAATGGATAAATGTTTGGGTATTTGTAGATTTTCACAGATAATTTCTCTTTTGCACATAACAGGACTTTTAAAATAAAATTTTCTGGGCCAGTAAGGGTTTTTTCCAGTGAGCTAGGTTTGTTTGCCTTTACACTGGGAACATCCAGCACTTTATTCAGCAGTAAGAGCAAGGTTAGTTGAAGACTGGAGAAATTTGGTTCTGATCTGTCTAGGAGTGTGTGTTTACTTACTTAAACAGGCTTCAGAAAGTCCTTTTGCTCAAAGTTCACATTTTTAAGTATAAAAGAATTCGATCAACCCTCTTGTTTCTCCTTAATTAAAAATATTTATAGAATGGCTAAGGTGAGAGAATAGTAGATTTCTTTGTGTTAGAATTAGAATTTGGGTCTCTTGGTACCATGGATGGTGTTTTTTAAAGAAGAGTGTGTCTAATAATCTCTTTTAGATGCTAAACTTATGGAGAGAATCCTGTTATAATAACTTCAAAGTAGCATGAGAGGTAGCAAAGATCTAAGTAGTCATTTTTGTGGAGTCTTTCAGAGGCTATATGAAGGAAAAAAAAGACGTGTAAAAGCTCTTATATAGACCAGTTTATTTGCAAGGTATAGACATTCCTTGTAGATTATTGTGGGTTCAATTGCAGATCACTGCAATAAAGTGGAAATCACTATAAAGCAAGTCATATGAGTTTTTTTGGTTTCCAGAACATACAAAAGTTATATTTACATTATACTTTAGTCTTAAGTGTGCAATAGCATTGTCTTAACAAAAACAGTGTACATGCTTTAACAAAAATGTAACACAGAGACACAAAGTGAGCGCATACTGTTAGAAAAATGACACCAATAGACTTGCTTGATGCAGGATTGCCACAAACCTTCAATTTGTAAAAAATCACAGTATCTGCAAAGCACAATGAGGTTTGCAGGCAGATTAATTTTTGTGATCCTTAATATTTATATTTTCAATGCTTACTTATAATAATGATTTCTGTAAGATCTTTCAACATGTTATCCAAGTAATATTTGATATAACTTATTATTATAAAAGCTACACAGGACATTCTAATAAGCAAAAGAAATGTACTTCCAACTTAGGCAGTTGTTTAAGCCAGATGTAGGGACTTATCCTTTATTCTTCCTTTTTTATCACTTTCTACCTCCAATATATCAGAAAGTCTCCCTGTTCTACTTCCAAAACTTAACCCTTCTAGGTTTCCACCTCCACTGCCTACCAACTCAGACCAAGTCACCATCATCTCTTTCTTGAACTTCTGAAATAGATTACTAATTTCCTTGCTGCTACTTTTTCCCTGCTAAACTCAGTTTTCCCCACAGAGCATATAATCCTTTAAAAATACAATTCAGATAATTGTCTCATGCTTGCAACCCCTCATTGGCTTCCTTTTTGGTACCTGTGGAATATATACTTTATGGACCTAGCCTAGCTCTCCTTTCCCACTTTAATATCATGCCTTTCTTCATGGCAGCCAAACTAGCCTTCTGTCAGTTTTTTAATTTGCATATGGGCAGGAGACACCAGGGATTGAACTCCAGACCTCCAGCATGGCAGGTCGGAGCTCTGCCTGCTGAGCCACAGCAGCCGCCCTTCTTCTGTCAGTTTTTTGATGAAATTGTTGCTGTCTCTAGAACTCCACACTTTTTGTCCTCTCTACCTGTCAGCTTTCCTTGGTGGACTTTTGATCCTTTAGGTCCTTTAACTGTGAGAAAAAGCTTTTCTGAGAAAACATGGAGGCAGTACTTAAATTTTTATAGAAGTGAGGATTTGGGGGCACCACCCCAGATTTGCTAGGTCACATTCTTTGGTGGGTATAGTGGTTAGTGATTACCCTCTGAGGGCATTGCTGGGGCCCTCAAGCAAATTCTTAGTTTCTGTGACTCTTCCATATCAAAGTAGGACTTTTTTTTAAGTATTTTTTTTGATAAAACAATATACAATCACAAACATTCTTTTTTAAAAAAATTTATTTTTTTAAATACCCCAAAACACCAAACAAATCAAACATTCCTATTTTGATCATTCCATTCTACATATATAATCAGTAATTCACAATATCATCACATAGTTGCATATTCATCATCATGATCATTTCTTGGAACATTTGCATCTATTCAGAAAAAGAAATAAAATGAAAACAGAAAAAAAAATTTATACATACCGTACCCCTTACCCCTCCCTTTCATTGATCACTAGCATTTCAAACTAAATTTATTTTAACATTTGTTCCCCCTATTATTTATTTTTATTCCATATGTTCTACCACAAACATTCTTAACATGTGAACACTCTGTTCTTGGTATATAATCTGTGACTTACAAGATCATCACATAGTTGTGTATTCATCACTATGATCATTTTTTAGAACATTTGCATCACTCCAGAAAAGGAAACAAAAAAGAAAAACTCATACATACCATACCCCTCACCCCTCCCTCTCACTGACTGCTAGTATTTCCATTTACCCAATATGTTTTAACCTTTGTTCCCCCTATTTTTTTTCTATACCACTTACCACTCCATTTCATTGATCACTAGTATTTCAGTCTACTCCATTTATTTTAACATTTGTTCCCCCTATTACTTACTTATTTTTAATCCATATGTTTTACTCATCTGTCCATACTATAGACAAAAAGAGCGTCAAAGTTTTCACAATCACACAGTTACATTGCAAAAGCTGTGTCATTATATATTCATCTTCAAGAAACAGGACTACCGGAACACAGTTCTACAGTTTCAGGCACTTCCCTCTAGCCTCTCTAATATACCTTAAACTAAAAAGGGGGTATCTATATAATGCGTAAGAATAACCTCCAGGATAACCAATCTCTTGACTCTGAAATCTCTCAGCTGCTGACACTTTATGGCATTTCTCTCTTCCACCTTTCAGTTGAGGTTTTCTTAATCCTTTGATGCTGAATCCCAGTTCATTCTGGGATTTCTGTCCCATGTTGCCAGGAGGTTTATACCCCTGGGAGTCATGTCCCACACAGACAGGGAGGACAGTGAGTTTTCTTGCTATGTTGGCTGAGAGGTCACATCTGAGCAACAAAAGAGGTTCTCTGGGGGGTGACTTTTAGGCCTAATTCTAAGTAGGCTTAGCCTATCCTTTGTGGGAATAAGTTTCATATGAACAAACCCCAAGATTGAGGGCTCAGCCTATTGATTTGGTTGTCCCCACTGCTTCCGAGAATATCAGAATTCTCTAAATGGGGAAGTTGAATTTTGTCCCTTTCTCGCAGTTCCCCCAAGGGGACTTTGCAAATTTTATTCGCTGTTCAAATCACTCTGAGATTTATTGGGGCATCACACTGGACAAACCTACAAAGTCTCATGCCCTATTCAAGGTTCCATGTACTTGCGGTGTTCAATTAACCTGTCCATGTAAGTTATATTAGGAAATGCACTAGTCAAAATATAAATTTTGTACTAAATAAACTTTTTTTTTTTTGCTTTAGTCTCACACAGAAATTCAAGTTTTAAAATATGTGTGACCATCTATTTTCAGTACCCTGCAATATTGACATTCCTTTGTTCCTCATGCAAAAACATTTTTAAATTTGTACATGTCACTATCATTGTACACTCTAGGCTTTCCTAGATTATACCATCTTAGTCTTTATCATCTATCTTTCCTTCTGATTTCATATGTGCCCTCAGCCCTCCTCCCTCTATCCTTCTCATATTCAGCTTCATTCAATGTACTTACATTATTGTGCTTCAATCAGGTAGTTTTGTGAAATTCAGAAAAGTACCCGTTTCTGAATTTTAAAGTAGGGTTTTTTAAAGAAAGTGTTTGTATTAAGAAATCTCCACACCCGTATAATCCATACATACAATCAGTGGCTGACAATATCATTGCGTAGTTGTTTATTAATCACCATGATCATTTTTAGAACTTTTGCATCACTCCAGAAAAAGAAATTAAAAAAGAAAAAGCTCATACATCCTCTACCTTTTACCCCTCTGTCTCATTGACCACTAGTATTTCAAGCTACCCAATTTATTTTACCTCTTATCCACCCTGTTTATTTTTATCCATATTTTTGTCCTCATCTGTCCATACCCTGGATAAAAGGAGCATCACGAAAGGTTTTCACAGTCACAAAGTCATATTGTAAATGCCATATATTAAAAGCATCTTTAAGAATCAAGGCTACAAAGTAGCAATTTTTGCCCTTTGAAAATAGGCATAGGTCCTGGTGATTCTCCATAATATACTTTTTTGATTTTGAAAAACAACGTACAAAAAAGCAATAATGTCAAAGTACACTGCAACAATCAGTTATAGAAGAGATTCCAGTTTGGTGTGGGTTACAGTTCCACAATTTTAGGTTTTTCCTTCTAGCTGCTCCAAGATCCTGGAGACTAAAAGAAATATCAATTTAGCAGTTACACTCACTTGTTAAATTCTATCTTCTCTGTTATAACTCCACTTTCTCCTTTGATCTTTCTCACAGTCTTTAGGGGAATTTAGGCTATACCTATTCTCTCTCCATAATATTTTACTAAAGCATTGTCATGACCTGTCACCTTTCTAGAAGTCAGAAAACTAGCCCCATTTTTTTTTTAATCCCATTAGGTTATTTAATTCTTTGATCATACTGTAAAGTCATAATAATAATAGCAATTATAGTTTATCCATATTGTAAGCTCTTGTTATTTGAAATCCTTCACTGGCTCTCCAGCCAGTCTGTTTAATGTCTTTATCCTTTCAGTGTTGTATACATGTATTTTGTTCCTTGCCAATTTCTCCAGTCTTATATTTCTGCAGTCAATATATTTATGTTAACTGTGTTGGCCCTTAAAAACATTGAATTATGATTCCTACTTGAAGAAATAAGGTGGTTCCTGGAGCTGTAAGATTTGACTATAAGATGAGCATATTATAATAAATATATTTTTATATCTTACTATTATGAAACATATCTATTTATATTTTACAATAGTATATAATGGTTATATCTTATAATAGTATAAAATCTAAAAAATCTTTAATCCTTTTTAAGAATAAGGGGAAAGTAAATGAGAATATCCAGAAAAATGTGTATCAGAAGTCGTGGGCACATAGAACAAAGTGCTACAGATACAAAGGCAAAAATTGGTAGTGAATGTCGAAACATGTTTGAGAATGCTATTTTTTTTAAAAATTTTTTATTAATTAAAAAAAATTACAAGAAAGAAACACAAACACACCCAACACATACACTCAGCAATTCAAAATATCATCACATAGTTGCATTTTCGTCATGATCATTTCCCAGAACATTTGCATCAATTCAGAAAAAGAAATAAAAAGACAACAGAAAAATAAAACAAAAACAGAAAAAAAAATTTTTACATACCATACCCCTTACCCCTCCCTTTGATTGATCACTAGCATTTCAAACTAAATTTACTTTAACATTTGTTCCCCCTATTTTTTTTTATTCCATTTGTTCTACTCATCTGTTGACAAGGTAGATAAAAGGAGCATCATACACGAGGTTTTCACAATCACACAGTCACATTGTGAAAGCTATATCATTCATTATACAGTCATCATCAAGAAACATGGCTACTGGAACACAGCTCTACATTTTCAGGCAGTTCGCTCCAGCCTCTCCATTACATCTTGAGTAACAAGGCGATATCTACTTAATGCGTAAGAATAACCTCCAGGATAACCTCTCGACTCTGTTTGGAATCTCTCAGCCATTGACACTTTGCCTCACTTCACTCTTCCCCCTTTTGGTCGAGAAGGTTTTCTCAGTCCCTTGATGCTGGTTCACAGCTCATGCTAGAGTTTTTCTCAATCCCTTGATGCTGAATCTCAGCTCATTCTGGGATTTCTGTCCCACGTTGCAAGGAAGGTCCACACCCCCTGGGAGTCATGTCCCACGTAGACTGGGTGAGGGTGGTGAGTTTGCTTGCTGTGTTGGCTGGAGAGAGAGGCCACATATGAGCAAGAAAAGAGGGTCTCTTGGGGGTGACCTTAGACCTAATTTTAAGTAGGCTTGACCTATCCCCTGTGGGGTTAAGTTTCATATGAATAAACCCCAAGACTTGGGGCTCAGCCTGTAGCTTTGGTTGACCACACTGCTTGTGAGAATATCAAGAGTTCAACTTGGGGAAGTTGAGTTTTCCCCCATTCTTACCATTCCCCGAAGGAGACTTTGCGAATACTTTTCCACTCACTGATCAAATCACTCTGGGATTCATCAGGGCATCACCTGGACAAACCAACAAAATCTCATGTCCTATACAAAGTTCCATGTACTTAAGGTGTTCAACCAACTATCTACATAAGTTATATTAGGAGATGCACTAGTCAAAGTATAAATTACTACCAAATAAACATTTTTTGCTTTAATCACACACGTAAGTTGAAATTTTAAAATATTAATTACTATCTATTTTCAGCACACTGCAGTAATGACTCTTTTGTTCTTCCTCATGAAAAGCATTTTTAAAATTTGTACATTTAGTCACTATCATTATGCACTCTAGGCATTCCTAGGTTATACCATCTCAATCTTTATTGTCTATCTTTGTGATTTCATTTATGCCCCAGCCCTCCTCCCTCTATCGTTCTCATATGCAACTTCATTCAGTGTTTTAACATAATTGTATTACAGTTAGGTAATATTGTGCTGTCCATTTCTGAGTTTTTATATTCAGTCATGTTGCATAGTCTGTATCCCTTCAGCTCCAGTTACCCAATATCTTACCTTATTTCTATCTCCTGATGGTCTCTGATACCAACGAAATTTTCCAAGTTTATTCACTAATGTCAGTTCATATCAGTGAGACCATACAGTATTTGTCCTTTTGTTTCTGGCTAATCACACTCAGCATAATGTCCTTAAGGTCCATTCATGTTGTTACATACTTCATAACTTTATTCTGTCTTACAACTGCATAATATTCCATCTTATGTATATGCCGCAGTTTGTTTAGCCACCCATCTGTTGATGGACATTTTGGCTGTTTCCATCTCTTGGTAATTGTAAATAATGCTGTTATAAACATTGGTGTGCAAATGTCCATTTGTGTCCTTGCCCTCATGTCCCTTGAGTAGAGACAGCATATAGATGGGTCCTGTTTTTTAATCCATTCTGCCAGACTATGTCTTTTGATTGGAGAGTTTAATCCATTAACGTTCAGTGTTACTACTGCATGGGTAGTACTTTCTTCTACTATTTTGCATTCTGGATTTTATATGTCATATCTAATTTTTCTTTTTATTTTACTGATAATTTTCATTTCTACACTCTTCTTCACACCACTCTCTCCTGTCTTTTTGTATCTGTCTCTAGTGCTCCCTTTAGTATTTTTTAGAGAGCTGGTCTCTTGGTCACAAATTCTCTCAGTGATTTTTTGTCTGAAAATGTTTTAATTTCTCCCTCATTTTTGAAGGACAATTTTGCTGGATATAGAGTTCTTGGTTGGCAGTTTTTCTCTTTTAATAATTTAGATATATCATCCCACTGTCTTCTTGCCTCCATGGTTTCTGCTGAGAGATCTGCACATAGTCTTATTGGGCTTCCCTTGTATGTGGTGGATTGCTTTTCTCTTGCTGCTTTCAAGATTCTCTCTTTCTCTTTGACCTCTGACATTCTGATTAGTAAATGCCTTGGAGTATGTTTGTTTGGATCTATTCTCTTTGGGGTATGCTGCACTTCTATGGATCTGTAATTTTAAGTCTTTCATAAGAGTTGGGAAGTTTTCAGTGATAATTTCCTCCATTAGTTTTTCTCCTCCTTTTCCCTTCTCTTCTCCTTCTGGGATACCCACAACACATATATTTGTGTGCTTCATATTGTCTTTCAATTCTCTGAGTCCCTGCTCATATTTTTCCATTTTTTTCCCCTATATTTTCTTTTGCTTGTCGGATTTCATCCTCCAGTTCACTAATCCTATGTTCTGCCTCTCGAAATCTACCATTGTAGGTTTCCATTGTTTTTTTCATCTCTTCTACCTTGCCTTTCATTCCCATAAGTTGTGTGATTTGTTTTTTCAGACTTTCAGTTTCTTCTTTTTGTTCATTCCTTGCTTTCTTTATATCCTCCCTCAATTCATTGATTTGATTTTTGATGAGGTTTTCCATGTCTGTTCATATATTCTGAATTAATTGTTTCAGCTCCTGTATGTCATTTGAGTTGTTGGTTTGTTCCTTTGACTGGGCCATATCTTCAATTTTCCGAGTGTGATTTGTTATTTTTTTGCTGGCTTCTAGGCATTTAATTACCTTAATTAGTTTATTCTGGAGATTGCTTTCACTTCTTTTACCTATGGTTTTCTTGCTGGATGAATTTGTTGTCTATCTGTTCTTTGACATTCAATTCAGCTTTATCTGGACCTCTAGCTTAGGTTTTGTTGTTAAACATCCTTTCAAACCAGCACATTAGGCATCCATTGAAAATGGAGAACTCATGCTGGCAGAAGTGTTCTCATCTGTCTGACAGCTACAGTTCATATTATAAATTAGCAATTTTGACCTTATTTGATAGTTATAGTTCCTTGAATCCAGATGAGGTGAACTGGCCCTATGAATAGATGGATCCCTTTTTGTTAGGTAAACAAAATCGGAGCCTGCAAGATTGGAGGACAGATTTATGACAGTGGTGTATTCAGTAGGTCTTGCCACCCTGGGAGGCCTCCTTGGTCCTTGGAAATGGCCATACTAGTCTCTTCACTAGTCTTTTTTCACTTTCCCTTCCTCAGATTTTCCTGTGTGCGTGTTTTAATTTTAAAATATTGTACATGAATGGAAGGGGGTTAGAGGAGACGACAGTCTGTTGGACAGGAAATGTATGAACAGAGAGGTGTGAAACGGTATGGAGCTTGGGGGGGAAGTCCATACAAGCTGCTCAGTTATTAAATGACTATAAAGTATGACTCTGGAAGAGTTCCAGATCCAGATGGCATACTAGATTCAAGTTATCTTTTTAAGTTCTATTAAAGTTACACAAGGGATACTATGATAAAAAATTACAGTGATAAATTCATTACTGTACTAGAGAGGCAACAAGGGTGCTGTGAAACATTTCTAGAAAATTTTTAAAAAATCAGATCTCGGTGAAACCAAGAGGTCCAAGGAACTCACTGGTACATATAGATGAAAATTAGGGACTTATCCCCATTTCTAGAGGCAAATATAAGAGGAGGTGGTTGTAGTGTTGTAAGCCAGAGTTTTAAAGGAATGAATAGTTGGACCAGTCCTTGATTCAGAGCTGCTGGTCCATGGAATTCTTCCAGACTAAACCATTGGCCTATATAGCTTGCTGTTTGCCACATAGAGTGAGCCTTCTGATATGTTAAGCAGCCAGAACACAGGTAAAAGGGCCATAGAAATATGGCAATGTTCCAGTTTTCTGTGGATACCACAAGGGGCTGTGATTCCTCATACTGCGAGAATAGTCAAAAAACCCTGCTGATTGTCCATTTACAATTTATCCTACTGTTTCTCCCTCCTCACACAATTAAAATGTTAGGTTCCCTATAATCAAAATCTTCCAGGGAAAGGGAATTTTTCACTCAAGCTGAGAAAATAAACTCCAAATAATACAAAAAATTTTGGTGGTTGACAAACTATTATCTGCAGGCCTCCTGTGGCCTGTTTTTAAAATAGATTTTACATTTTTGAAGGGTTGTAGAAAACGAAGTTATATGTGGCAAATACCATAAATGGTCCTCAGAGCCTAAAACATTATCTAGTCTTTTACTGAAAAGATTTTCTGACCATAAGCTTTCATTTACAAGTAGAAGCAAACAACCAAGAAGCAACAAACATTTGAGGAAAAGAGCAACATGAAAGATGGGAAGCAAATTTCAACAAGGAGAAATTGGGGAAACTGCAGGAAAAGAAAGGAGAGAACTTTAAGTATAATTGGTATTATAGATAGTAGTCCTGTTACGGCACATATCATAATGTGTCATCTTTAGAGATTTGAGAGGTTGTGTCAAATTCTGTGAAAAACATCTTGGATATGCTAAAATCAAAATTGTTTTATAGTACATTAGTCAAATAAACATGACTAAAAATCAAATTACTAAAAAAAAATCAAGTTGCTGAGCTAGAATTTTGATCTGAGAGAAATGATTCCCCCAGAATCTTATACAAAAGGCCAAAGAGATGGAAATTATGAGAAAAGTTGAGAGATACTGAAAATCCAGAACACCATCCAAAATTTAACTGCACAATTCATATGTGTAGAGAATTCACCATCGAATACACTGCATGTGGCATGGTGCCAGGTACGTAAGTGCTCCACAAACAGTGTTGAGTGAATAAATGAGTGAAAGAAAAAAATTCTGATTGAAGACTGACCTGTGGAAAGTGCTGAGTAAAAATGATGAAAACAGGCACGCACTTGGATAAATACTGACAAAATCTCTATGATCCCAGGATAAAGAGAAATTTTTTTAAAGAAACATCTGTAAGGAGAAAGGAATTTCACTGGTCTCAGATTTCTCATCAATAAATTTGGATGCTATAGGACTGCTGTTTTTAAAGTTATGAGGGGAAATTATTTTGAATTTATCATTTCATCTTGAGTGAAACTTATTTAAGAGTGAGGGCATACTTAAGACGAGTTAGAAATTTTAGAAGTTGCAGGTTTGGAAATGACTCATGAAAATGCACTGAACAACATCAAATTGTGTAAGATATAGAAGGAAAAGTGGCATTTGCAATCATAGCTAAGTATTTGAACTCTAGAACTCTTAGGTATTATCAGATAATTCAAAACTGAGGAAACATTTTGGATTATGCAATTTGCAAACTTTAATAGTTATAGAACATTTCTTTTCAAATACCATTAAGTGACCTTGAAACAGGCAACAACAAAAAATTGTTTGTAAATAGAAATCATACCATTATAGCCATTCTATTCTAACAATGCAATAAAACTAGAAAATAAGTGGATAGCAATAAATGAATTTTAAAAATCTAATTAAGTGCAAAGGGAAATATTGTCCTAATAAATAGCAATGAAAAGTTATTAAACCTAAAGAGTGTGGTTGAATCAGTATACAAACATGTTTATTGCACCTTAAATGTATACATTCCAACAAAAGGAAGTTTATAAGAAGACCAAGCATAGATTGATGAATCTAGAAAATCAATGATAAAACCTGAAACAAGTGGAAGAAATTAATAGTTAAAGTAGGTGCAGAAAAATTAACTCTATGGGAACTTTGGGATTTCCTATTTTATTTAAACTGTTACAAATGATACAGAAAGTTGAAATACCTCAGTTTGGTCTCTCAGGCTAGCAAGCCCTTATGACAGAAAATTGTCCATCAAAGAAAAGAGATCAGTATCATATAGGAACATATATAATCATTGAAAATAAAATATTAGCAAGTCAAATTCAAAGATTTGTTTTGGCAAAGTAGCATTACCCAAAAATAGTGGAATCTATTAATTCAATACATTAGGAAACCTATCACTAATGTAAAAACAAAAGATTAAATTAAAAAAACATGATAATCTTGTTAGATTTTGTAAAAACTATTTCCTGAAATTTAACACTCATTCTGAATTTAAATCATAGGGTTTGGCATAGAAAGAAACCTTTTTTAACTTGGCTAAGGACCTCAAACAAACCTTCAGCTAACATAACTAATGATGAATTACATTATCACGCCTCCTTGCTAAGAAGGCTAGGAATCTTATGTATTCAATATGGCTGTGTTCTCAGCTTAAAAGCAGGGATTCTA
Organism: Myrmecophaga tridactyla; assembly: GCA_004026745.1. Taxonomy (NCBI): domain Eukaryota; kingdom Metazoa; phylum Chordata; class Mammalia; order Pilosa; family Myrmecophagidae; genus Myrmecophaga; species Myrmecophaga tridactyla. Next base: position 76,301 of record PVIY010002600.1, read on the forward strand.
TTAAAGGAAAAGAAAGGGGATAGATATTAGGGTACTACTAGCAGTAGCTTAAGTATATGCCACTTAAGCTTATTCAGAAATTCATATGCAAGATAAATAACCAAGAAAAATAAAAATAAAAATGAGGGAAACTTGGCTTATCCTAGTGTACTACAAACATAAAACATAGCTATGATAATTAAAATAGGGTAGCCTTGGCATTGGAGTAGATACATAGATCAGTGAAACAGAATGGAGACTGAAGAAACAGACTTCTACTACATGGGTATATAGTATCCAACAAAGGTATCGTTTCAAATCATAGGTAAAAGATAAAATGGCCAATGAATGATTTGGAGACAGGGTAACCAGCTGCTTTTTTGGAGAACAGATGCCTGTATCACTATATACAAAAGTAAATTTCAAATACATTAAAGAAATAAAGGTAAGAAAAAATATGCAAGTACTAAAATGAAATGTGGCAAGATAATTTATAATTTTGGGATGAAGAAGGTTTTTCCAAGCAAGGCATAAACCCCCAGAAGTCATAAGGAAAAAGATGGCAGAATTGGTACATAAAAAATAAGTTATTACTGCAGGGTGAAAGTTACCATACACAAAGTTGAATGAGAGTAACTGGGAGGAAATATTTGTAATAGAAATATTTGTATGAGAAAAAAGATTAAATTATGTCAATAAAGAATTCCAATATATAAACTATGACTGTAAAATATTCAAAGATTTACAATATCCACTGTTGGTGAGTTAAACAGGTCCTCTTCCAGATGGCTGATGGCTGTATAAATTGCTTTACTTATTTAGAGGTCAATTGGGAAGTAGCTAGCAAAATGTTAAATGTGTATATCCTTTGATCTAGCAATCCCACCTATAAGTAGCTAGTTAACAGAAATATGCATGATTGGAAAGATACTATGTTTCATTGAACTAGATTGTATTGAGGCTAATGCTTTTTCTGCTCTTACGAGAAAGTGTCAAGGAAACAGGCTGTCTGACACCTGTTTGACAAGTGATGGTAAGATGCTATCAGTTGTAAGATGCATCTCAGCCCCAGAGATGATGAACTGTGAAAAAAAAGTTTATCTAAGAATTGCTGAAACAGGGTATATTTATAAGAATTGTCTTTGCAGCATTATTTGTACTAATGAGAAATTGAAACAACCCAAATATTCAGCAGTATGGAGAATAATTAAATTATGAAACAGTTATAATGACTGAATATCCTGTAGCTATAAGAAAGAATGAGAAATCTGTATGTGTTTACTTGGAAAAATCTCCATGATATAGTAAGAGGAAAAAAATGATGTTACAATATAATATATGAGTTTCCCTTATTAAAAACTATATATGTAAATGTATAAATTCTAAACTATGTACTTGCATAAAATGCATAAAAATAAAAATACGGTATACTTATAGAAAAGTATCTGAATGGATACATAAATAGTGTTTGCTTGTGAGGAGGGAAGTTGTATTGGAAAAGTGAAAAAAAACCCAACTTTTTAAATTCTACCTGTATCTGTTTTGTTTTTTAAACAATGAGGTTGTAATCATGAGCTATGTTTATAATGCAAAAGGTTAAAAAAAGAAAATCTTGAAAATATAGAGAAGTATAAAGAATACAATTAAAAACACTTAGAATTCAATTAGCCAGATCATAGCATTATTCACAGTTTTTGTTATATATCCTTTTTTTCTTTGCAAATAGGTGGATATTGATACTGTTTCTTGGCATGGGGAAACAAAAAGAGGAGCAGTGTTAGATGAGAAAGATGATAAATGTATTTTATCATCTTTGATAAAATATCTTTGATAAAATATAAAAATTGCCTATGGAACACTGTGCTAGTTTGGAAAGCTTATGTACCCTAGAAAAGCTATGTTCTTTATCCTAATCCAATCTTGTGGGGGCAGACTTATTGTTGTGTGAGATCTTTGGGATTAAGTTGTTTCCATGGAGATGTGACCCTCCCAAGAGTGGGTGAGACTTTTGATTAAAAGTGGTTTCCAATTTTTTCGGGTCCAAGATGGTGGCTTATTGAGGGATTTAGTTTGTCCTCCAGAGCAGCTAGTGAGGTATTTAGTTCATCCTCCAGAGCAGCTAGTAAATAGCCAGGAACAGCACAGAACAACTGCTGGGGCCACATCAGTAACTGGACACACAGTGTACACCAGTCTGGACAAGCTGGACAAGCTAGACCAGCTGTGATCCTACCCAGAACCATGATCTCCCAAGCCCCCGAAGCCGATACCCCTCCCTCAAAGGCTGGTTCCCAGAGGGGAAAGGAAAGAGACTTCACTAACAGCAAGGTGCTGAGCTCAACCAAGCTCCAGTTGTGGAATTAACAAATTCTGACTACAAAAAATAGGCCCCCAGCTCAGCTGAACCTCCAGTAAAAGCTGAGGTTGCTGGGTTTTGCCCCAGCACAGAGAGTGCAGGGCTGATGGAAAGAGAAAAAAAAAAACAAAAAAAAAAACAGGGTTTTTTTTTGGATCAGTCAGCACAAAATACTTGATAGGGTCTGGGCCCTAAAGGAAAGGAGAGGGCACATAGGACCTGGAGATACAAAGAGCAACGTACCAACTTAAGCTCCTGCTTGGCAAACCTGAGGAATGGGGGTCCTGCTGTGTAAAGGATTTCTTTTCTTTTCTTTTTTGTGGCTGTGTTTCTATGGCTTGACTGCTCTTTGAATACAACTGCAAGGCTTCTTAGTCTCCAACTGTCCCAGGCAAGGGCGGAATTAAGCTTGTCTGGAGGCTATGCCTTCCTCAGGAGAGGGGTGGGGCCCAGCTCAGGTAGAATCCCTCCCTCAAGTAATTCAGACCCCAGGGTCTGGAAAACAAGTGATTAAAGCCAGCAACAACCTCTTCTCTGTCTCAACCACATCCCCAGCATGGAGAGTCTGCTGAAGTAAAAGGCACCACATCACTTTATGCAAGTGAGACCTGTAGACAGAAAAGTGCCACATACTGGGCAGAATAGGAAATGCACAGGGTCTAGAGTCTTCATAGGAAAGTCTTTCAACCTGCTGGGTCTCACCCTCAGGAAAAACTGATGCAGGTGACTTTTTCCTCCTGAAAGGAGGCCAGTTTGGTCTGGGAAAATCTGACGGGGGTCTATAATACCTAAGTAGACCCTCCTAAGGGAGAAACAAAAAGGTGCCATACAGGCAGGCAAGAAACAAGAAAACAAGAACTGAAAAATTCTGATCTGTTAAACAAAACCTAGGCTAGAGGTCTAGAATAAGCTGAATTGAATGTCAAAGAACAGATAGACAACAAAGTCATTCAGCAAGAAAATCCTAGGTAAAAAAGTGAAAACAATCACCAGAATAAATTAATTAAGGAAATTAAACGTCTAGATGCCCCCAAAAAATAACAAGTCACACTAGGAAAATTGAAGATACGGCCCAGTCAAAGGAACAAACCAACAATTCAAATGAGATACAGGAGTTGAAACAATTCAGGTTGTTCAAATAGACATGGAAAACCTCACCAAAAATCAAATCAATGAATTGAGGGACGATATAAAGAAGGCAAGGGACAAACAAAAAGAAGAAATCAAAAGCTGAAAAAAAAATTACAGAACTTATGGGAATGAAAGGCATAATAGAAGAGATAAAAAAATGGAAACCTACAATGTTAGATTTCAAGAGGCAGAAGATAGGATTAGTGAACTGGAGGACAGGACATCTGAAATCCAACAAGCAAAAGAAAATATAGGGAAAAGAATGGAAAAATATGAGCAGGGACTCAGGGAATTGAATGACAACATTCAATTGTTGTGTTGTGGGTGTCCCAGAAGGAGAAGAGAAGGGAAAAGGAGGAGAAAAACTAATGGAGGAACTTACCACAAAAATTTCCCAACTCTTATGAAAGACTTAAAATTACAGATCCAAGAAGTGCAGCATACCCCAAAGAGAATAGATCCAAATAGACGTACTCCAAGACACTTAACTAATCAGGATGTCAGAGGGCAAAGAGAAAGAGAGGATTTTGAAAGCAGCAAGAGACAGGTAACCCATTACATACAAGGGAAGTCCAATAAGACTATGTGTAGATTTCTCAGCAGAAACCATGGAGGTGAGAAGACAGTGCTATGATATATTTAAGATACTGAAAGAGAAAACTGTCAACCAAGAGTTCTATATCCAGCAAAATTTTCCTTCAGAAATGAGGGGGAAATTAAAACATTTTCAGACAAAAAAATCACTGAGAGAATTTGTGACCAAGAGACCAGCTCTGCAAGAAATACTAAAGGGAGCACTAGAGACAGATACAAAAAGACAGGAGAGAGTGGTGTGAAGAAGAGTGTAGAAATGAAAATTATCAGTAAAATAAAAAGAAGAAAAATTAGATATGACATATAAAATCCAAAAGGCAAAATGGTAGAAGAAACTGTCTATACACTAATAACACTAAATATTAATGTATTAAACTCCCCAATCAAAAGACATAGACTGGCAAAATGGGTTAAAAAACAGGACCCATCTATATGCTGTCTACAGGAAACACATTTTAGACCCAAGGACAAACAGGTTGAAAGTGAAAGTTTGGGAAAAGATATTTCATGCAAACAACAATCAGAAAAGAACAGGAGTAACAATACTATTGTCCAACAAGTTAACTTCGAATGTAAACAATTAAAAGAGACAAAGAAGGACACTACGTATTGATAAAAGGAACAATTCAACAAGAACATATGACAATCATAAATATTTATGCACCAAGCCAGAATGCTCCAAAATACATGAGGCAAACACTGAAAACACTGAAAAGAGAAATAGAAACATCTACCATAATAGTTGGAGACTTCAATTCACAACTCTCATCAATGGACAGAACATCTAGACAGAGGATCAATAGAGAAACAGAGAATTTGAATAATACAACAAATGAGCTAGACTTAACAGACATTTATAGAACATTACACCCCACAAAAGTAGGATACACCTATTTTTCAAGTACTCATGGATCATTCTCAAGGGTAGACCATATACTGAGTCACAAAGCAAGTCTCAATAAATTTAAAAGATTGAAATCATATGAAGCACTTTCTCAGATCATAAAGGAATGAAGTTGGAAATCAATAATAGGCAGAGTGCCAGAAAATTCACAAATATGTGGAGCCTCAACAACACACTCTTAAGCAATCAGTGGGTCAAGGAAGAAATTACAAGAGAATCAGTAAATATCTCGAGGCAAATGAAAATGAAAACACAATATATCAAGACCTATGGGAAGCAGCAAAGGCAGTGCTAAGAGGGAAATTTATTGCCCTAAATGCCTATATCAAAAAAGAAGAAAGGGCAAAAATCAAGGAATTAACTGTCCACTTGGAAGAACTAGAGAAAGAACAGCAAACTAACCCCAAAGCAAGCCAAAGGAAAGAAATAATGAAGATTAGAGCAGAAATAAATGAAATTGAGAACATGAAAACAATTGAGAAAATCAACAAAACCAGAAGCTGGTTTTATGAGAAAATCGATAAGATTGATGGGCCCTTAGCAAGATCGACACAAAGAAGAAGACAGAGGATGCAAATAAATAAGATCAGAAATGAAAGAGGAAACTTAACCACTGACCCCACAGAAATAAAGGAAGTAGTGACAGGATACTATAAACAACTTTATGCTAATAAATACAACAATGTAGATGAAATGGACAACTTTCTAGAAAGGCATGAACAACCAACTTTGACTCGAGAAGAAATAGATGACTTGAACAAACCAATTACAAGTAAAGAAGTTGAATCAGTCCTTAAGAATCTCCCCAAAAGCAAAGTCCAAGACCACATGGCTTCACATGTGAATTATACCAAACGTTCAAGAAAGAATTAGTACCAATCCTGCTCAAACTCTTCAGAAAAATGGAAGAGGAGGGAAAGCTACCTAACTCATTCTACGAAGCCAACATCACCCTCATACCAAAGCCAGACAAAGATATCACAAAAAAGGAAAACTGCAGACCAATCTCTCTAATGAATGTAGATGCAAAAATCCTCATCAAAATTCTAGCAAATCGAATTCAGCAACACATTAAAAGAATTATACATCATGATGAAGTAGGATTCATCTCAGGTATGCAAGTATGGTTCAACATAAGAAAATCAATTAATGTAACACACCATATCAACAAATCAAAGTAGAAAAACCACATGATCATCTCGATTGATGCAGAAAAGGCATTTGACAAAATTCAACATCCTTTCTTGTTGAAAACACTTCAAAGGATAGGAATTGAAGGGTACTTCCTTAAAATGATAAAGGGAATATATGAAAAACCCACAGCTAACATCATCCTCAATGGGGAAAAACTGAAAACTTTCCCCCTAAGATCAGGAACAAAGACAAGGATGTCCACTATCACCACTGTTATTCAACATTGTGTTGGAAGTTCTAGTCAGAGCAATTAGACAAGAAAAAGAAATACAAGGCATCAAAATTGGAAAAGAAGAAGTAAAACTCTCACTGTTTGCAGATGATATGATACTATATGTTGAAAACCCCGAAAAGTCCACAGCAAAACTGCTGGAGCTAATAAATGAGTACAGCAAAGTGTCAGGTTACAAGATCAACACCAAAAAATCTGTAGTGTTTCTATGCACTAGTAATGAACAATCTGAGGGGGAAATCAAGAAAAGAATTCCATTTACAATTGAAAGCAAAAGAATAAAATATTTAGGAATAAATTTAACTAAAGAGACAAAAGACCTATACAAAGAAAACTACAAGAAATTGTTAAAAGAAATCATAGAAGACCTAAATAGATGGAAGGGCATACCGTGCTCATGGACCGGAAGACTAAATATAGTTAAGATGTCAATTCTATCTAAGTTGATTTACAGATTCAATGCAATACCAATTAAAATTCCAAAAACTTACTTTTCAGAAATAGAAAAACCAATAACCAAATTTATCTGGAAGGGCAGGGTGTCCCGAATAGCTAAAAGTATTCTGAGGAAAAAAAATGAAGTCGGAGGTCTCACACCACCTGACTTTAAGGCATATTATGAAGCTACAGTGATCAAAACAGCATGGTACTGGCATAAAGATAGATATATTGACCAATGGAATTGAATAGAGTGTTCAGATATAGACATTCTCATCTATGGACAATTGATCTTTGATAAGGCAGTCAAGCCAACTCACCTGGGACAGAACAGTCTCTTCAATAAATGGTGCCTAGAGAACTGGATATCCATATGCAAAAGAATGAAAGAGGACCCATATCTTACACTCTATACAAGAGTTAACTCAAAATGGATCAAAGACCTAAACATTAGAACTAAGACCATAAAACTGTTGGAAGAAAATGTAGGGAAATATCTTATAAATCTTATACTTGGAGGTGGTTTTCTAGACCTTACAAGCAAAGCAAGAACATTGAATAAATAAATATATAAATGGGAACTCCTCAAAATTAAACACTTTTGCGCATGAAAGAACTTCATCAAGAAAGTAGAAAGACAGCCTACACAATGGGAGACAATGTTTGGAAATGACATATTAGATAAAGGTATAGTATCCAAAATTTATAAAGAGATTGTTCAACTCAGCAACATAAAGACAGCCAACCCAATTACAAAATGGGCCAAAGACTTGAACAGACACTTCTCAGAAGAGGAAATACAAATGGCCAAAAGGCACATGAGATGCTCAACTTCCTTGGCTATTAGAGAAATGCAAATCAAAACCATGATGAGATATCATCTCACACCCACCAGAATGGCCATTATCAATAAAACAGAAAGTGACAAGTCCTGGAGAGGATATGGAGAAAGAGGCACACTTATCCACTGTTGGTGGGAATGCCAAATGGTACAACCGGTGTGGAAGGCAGTTTGGCGGTTCCTCAAAAAGCTAAATATAGAATTGCCATATGACCCGGCAATACCATTGCTAGGTATCTACTCAGAGGACATGAGGGCAAGGACACAAGCGGACATTTGCACACCAATGGTTATAGCAGCATTATTTACAATTGCAAAGAGATGGAAACAGCCAAAATGTCCATCAACAGGTGAGTGGCTAAACAAACTGTTTTATGATGGAATATTATGCAGCTGTAAGACAGAATAAAGTTATGAAGTATAGTAACAACATGGATAGGCCTTAAGGACATTATGCTGAGTGAGATTAGCCTGAAACAAAAGGACAAATACTGTATGGTCTCACTGATATGAACTGACATTAATGAATACACTTGGAGAATTTCGTTGGCAACAGAGACCATCAGGAAATAGAAATAGGGTAAGATATTTGGGTAATTGGAGTTGAAGGGATACAGACTGTGCAACAGGACTGAATGTAAAAACTCAGAAATGGGTAGCACAATACTACCTAACTGTAATACAATTATGTTAAAACACTGAGTGAAACTGAATGTGAGAATGATAGAGGGAGGAGGGCTGGGTCATAAATGAAATCAGAAAGATAGACGATAAAGACTGAGATGGTATAATCTAGGCATGCCTAGAGTGTATAATGATAGTGACTAAATGTACAAATTTAAAAAATGTTTTTGCATGAGGAAGAACAAAGGAATGTCATTACTGCAGGGTGCTGAAAATAGATAGTAATTAATATTTTAAAATTTCAACTTTTATGTGAGACTAAAGTAAAAAAATATTTATTCGGTACAAAATTTATATTTTGACTAGTGCATTTCCTAATATAACTTATGTAGACAGCTTAATTGAACACCATAAGTACATGGAACCTTGAGTAGGACATGAGATTTTGTTGGTTTGTCCAGAGTGATGCCCTGATAAATCCCAGAGTGATTTGAACAGTGAATAAAAAAGTATTTGCAAAGTCCCCTTCAGGGAATGGTGAGAACAGGGGAAAATTCAACTTCCCCAAGTTGAACTCTTGATATTCTCACAAGCAGTGTGGACAACCAAAGCTGTAGGCTGAGCCCCCAGTCTTGGGGTTTGTTCATATAAAACTTAACCCCACAAAGGATAGGTCAAGCCTATTTAAAATTAGGCCTAAGAGTCACCCCCAAGAGAACCTCTTTTTTTGCTCAGATGTGGCCTCTCTCTCCAGCCAATGCAACAAACAAACTTACTGCCCTCCCCCTGTCTGTGTGGGACATGACTCCCAGGGGTGTGGACCTTCCTGGCAAGGTGGGACACAAATCCTAGAATGACCTGAGACTCAGCATCAAGGTATTAAGAAAGCCCTCTCAACCAAAAGGGGAAGCGTGAAATGAAACAAAATAAAGTGTCAATGACTGAGATATTCAAACAGAGTCGAGAGGTTATCCTGGAGGTTATTCTCACGTATTAAATAAACATCACCTTCTTAGTTAAGATGCTATGGAGAGGCTGGAGGGAACTGCCTGAAAATGTAGAGCTGTATTCCAGTAGCCATGTTTCTTGAAGATGATTGTATAATGATATAGCTTTCACAATGTGACTGTGTGATTGTGAAAACCTTGTGTCTGATGCTCCTTTTATCTACCTTGTCAACAGACGAGTAGAACATATGGAATAAAAATAAATAATAGGGGGAACAAATGTTAAATAAATTTAGTTTGAAATGCTAGTGATCAATGAAAGGGAGGGATAAGGGGTATGGTATATATAAATTTTTTTTTCTGTTTTCGTTTTATTTCCTTTTCTGAATAGATGCAAATGTTCCAAGAAATGATCATGGTGATGAATATGCAACTATGTAATGATATTGTGAATTACTGATTATATATGTAGAACAAAATGATCAAAATGGGAATGTTTGTGTTTGTTAGGTGTTTTTTTTGGTATTTAAAAAAATAAAATTAAAAAAATTAAAAAAAAAAAGAAAAAAAAATTAGGCCTAAGAGTTTCCCCCAGAGGGCCTCTTTTGTTACTTAGATGTGGCCTATCTCTCTCTCAGCCAACACAGCAAACAAACTCACCACCCTCTCCCTTCTCTACATGGGACCTGACTCCCAGGGGTGTAAACCTCCTGGGCAACATGGGACAGAAATTCTAGAATGAGCTGGGAATCAGCATCAAGGGATTGAGAAAACCTTCTTGACTGAAGGGGGAAAAGAGAAATGAGACAAAATAAAGTGTCTGTGGCTGAGAAATTTCAAACAGAGTCAAGAGGTAATCCTGGAGGTTATTCTTATGCATGTTATAGATATCCCCCTCTTAATTTAAGGTGTATTAGAGAGGCTGGAGGGAGGTGCCTGAAGCTGCAGAGCTGTGCTCCAGTGGCTGTGTTTCTTAAGGATGAATGAGTGATGATGCAGCTTCCACAATGTGACTATGTAAGTGTGAAGACCTTGTGTCTGATGTTCCTTTTATCTACAATATTGACAGGTCAGTAAAAAATATGGATTAAAAATGAATAAATGATAGGAGGAACAAATGTTAAAATAAATTGAGTAGATTGAAATACTAGTGAACAATGAAAGGAAGTGGCAAGGGGTATAGGAAAAAACAGGGGGAACAGAGTTAAAATATATTGAGTAGATGGAAAATACTAGTGGTCAATGAGGGGAGGGTAAGGAGTATGGTATGTATAAGTTTTTTCTTTTTTCTTTTTATCCTTTCTGGAGTGATGCTAATGTTCTAAAAATGATCATGGTGATGAATTCTATGAATACTATGTGAAGACATTGTGAACCATTGATTGTACACCATGCATGGAACGTTTGTATGATTGTTTTGGTTTGATAATAAAAAATAAATTAAAAACAAAACAAAACAAAAAAAAGTGGTTTCCACGGAGATGTATCTCTGCCTATTCAAGATGGGTCATAATCCGTTTACTAGAGTCCTTTAAGAGGGAACCGTAAAAAAATTAAAAAAAAAAAAAAGCAGGGTCGGGGGGGAACCATTATGGACAAAGCTCAGCGCTCACACAGAGACATTTGTAGGTGCAGAAAGAAAACGCCCCCAGGAAAGCTTTTTGAAACCAGAAACCAAGGACCAGCAGACACCGGCCTGAAGATGCCAGCCATGTGCCTTCCCAACTGACAGAGGTGTTCTGGATGCCATTGGCCTTTCTTGAGTCAAGGTATCTTTCACTGGATGTCTTAGTTTGAACATTTTTATGGCCTTAGAACTGTAAACTTGTAACTTAATAAATCCCCTTTAGAAAAGACAACCCATTTCTGGTATACTGCATTCTTGCAACATTAGCAAAGTAAAACAGATTTTGGTACCAGAGAAGTGGGGTGCTGCAGTATGCAAGTACCACATGTTGGAATGGCATTTTAAATGGCTAAAGGGAAGGCTCTGGAAGCATTGTGATATGCTTGATAGAAAAGGCTGGAACGGTTTTGAAAAGATTGTTGATAGAAATGTGGACTCTAAAGATGCCTCTGATGAGGCAGACAGAAATGATGAACATGCCATTGCAAACAGGAGGCAAGATGATCCTTGTTTTAAAGTGGCAAGAATTTGACAAAATTAACTACTGGTGTTGTATGGAAGGAAGAATTTAAAAGCCATGAACTTGGATATTTAGCAGAAGAGATTCCCAAACTAAGTGTGGAAAATGCAGCCTGGTTTCTCCTCACACCTTATGGTAAAATATGACAGGAAAGAAATAAGTTGAGAATTGAACTCTTGGGTACAAAGAAACCAAAAATTGATGGTCTGGAAAATTCTGGGCTTCCAGAAAGGGAGGCTCTAGAAAATAGTGCCCCATGTGAGGATTTAGCCAAACTTGGAACCAGTCAGACATCTCAGAAAAAGCCAGAATTGGAAATGGAGTAATCCAGAAAGGATTTATGGAAGGTCCTATTATCTAATGGGTGTGATCTGTGTATGTTGTCCAGAAAACTGACATTTCTTGTGAGACCTGTATGAATGGAACCACTGCCTGGCTGGACTAAAAATTGAAGGAAAAATTACTTCAAAGGCAGAGCCATGGAAGCTAAGGGGCATATATAAAAATACATATATATGTATATTTATTGAGAAATCTTCACATACATAGAGTCCATCCATAGTATACAATCGGTGGTTCACAGTATCATCACATAGTTCTATATTCATGACCATGATCACTTTTAGAACATTTGCATCTCTTCAAAAAAAGAAATAAAAACAAAAAAGAAAAATCTCATACATCCCATAGCCATTACCCCTCCCTCTAATTGACCACTTCAATCTACCCAGTTTTTTACCTTTTATCGCCATTATTGTTTATTTTTTATCCTTATTTTTTTCTCATATGTCCATCCATTGGATAAAGGAGCACCAGACACAAGGTTTTCACAATCACACAGTCACATTGTAAAAGTTTTAAAGTTATGCAGTCTTCTTCAAGAATCAATGCTACTGGAAAACAGTTCAACAGTTTCATGGATTTCCCTCTAACCATTGTAATACACCATAAACTAGAAAGGGATATCTATATAATGCATAAGAATAACCCTCAGGCTAACCTCTCAATTCTGTTTGAAATCTCTCAGCCACTGAGATTTTATTTAGTCTTATTTCTCTCCTTCCTTTTTTGGTCAAGAAGACTTTCTCTATCCCATGATGCTAGCTCCTCCAGGAGTCCTGTCCCACACTGCCAGGGAGATTTACACCTCTGGGAGTCATGTCTCAGGTAGGGGGGAGGGCAGTGATTCCACCTGCCAAATTGGCTTAGAGGGAGAGGCCATGTCTAAGCAACAAAAGTGGTTCTCCACTGGTGACTCTTAGGCATAATTATAAGTAGGCTTAGTTTATCCTTTGCAGGAGTAAATTTCATAGAGGTGAATCTCAAAATTGAGGGCTCAGCCTATTGAATTAGTTGTCTCCATTGCCTGCAAGAATATCAGGAATTCCTCAGATGGGGAAGTTGGATATTTCCTCATTTCTCTCAAGTTCCCCAAGGGGACTTAGCAAATACTTTTTTATTCTCTGCCCCAATTGCTCTGGAATATTTTAAGACATCACACTAACTTGTACAAATCAAAAGATCTCATGCTCTATTCAAGATGCCATGCAATTATGATGTTCAAATAAACTGATAATACAAGATACATTAGATAATGTACTACCCAAAATATAATTTTGTACCAAATAAATATCTCTCCCTTTGGTCTCACACAGAAGTTGAAATTTTGAAATATGGACCGTATCATCCTTTACCATGCATTCTGATTTACCTTAGTCCTACCAGATCAGCTTTGTTCATATCTCTAGTTGAAGTTAGATCATATTTTCAACTTCTTTTAACAGTTGCTGTATGGGGTAATGCTGGCTTTCATAGCTTCAGTGCTCTAACTCAGCATCTTAGGTGTCACATAAATACCAAAAGTTTCAGGGGGTGACCAGGGTATATCCAAATAGCTCAGTATCTCAGAATTTAGAAATAATAGTTACAACTCCTAAATATATGTGACTGCTGTAAGAACTTACAATCTAGGACCCTTTACAATAGGCCCCAACCTGATAACCCATGCTCTTGCTTCAACTCTGTGAGTTTGTATATTCTAGTTAATCCATATGAGTGAGGCACGATAATATTTATCTTTTTGTTTCTGTCATTTCATTCAACATAGTGTCCTTAAGGTTCATTCACATAGTTGCACGTCTCACAACTTCATTCTTTCTTGCAGCTACTCAGCAGTTCAGTGCATGTATATGCCACATTCTCCCCTTCTGTTCCTCATAAGCCACCTCCATCCATTGAGAATTGTGACCACTGCCACCATAAACACCACTGTGCAACTCCAGGTATATACTTAGCAACAGGGTTACAGGATCATATGGCAATCCCACACCTATCCTCCGTTGAACCACTATGCTGCCTCTGGAGGGGCTGCACCTCTCAGGAAGCTGAGTTCTTAAGCCATGAAATCTCAGGCCAGGAGAGTGGAACCACCCATCTATGTGGAAAGGGTGAGTTTGCCTTGGAGGCAGAGGACAGGGGGAAGAGTGTTGCCATCTGGGGCCTCAGAGAGAGGAAGCACATTGCCTAGGGTTTAAGGGGATCCTTACTGCCAACCCATTATTCTACAGGGGTTAAGTGTGTGCCCTGGAGATGGCAGAGAGCCTGGGTGCTGCCCCAATGCTATGAGAGGGTGGAGCCAAGAAAAAAGTAGTCCTCAATGTTGCAACCCTCACCCCATCATTTGGAGAGAACAGAGATGCTGTGTAAGCCCTTAGAGAGGATGGGATTGCCACTCTGAAAGCCAGAGGATGAAACATTGTTCTATAAATGACTCTCTGACTTTGGAATCTAATGGAGTTTTCTCTAAAGATTTTAGGAACTGTGTGGGAACTTTGACCCTGATTTTCTTTCAATTTCTCCCTATAGCAATGGAAAGATGTATCCTATGACTGTTTCTCTTCTGTATATTGGAAGCAGACAACTTGTTCTGAATTTCACAAGTCAACAGCCAGAGGAGAATTTCCGCTGTAGAGCAGAATCAAGCCTGTAACTGACTTTTATGAGATTTCATAGTTTTTATTTTGTATTGAATTTGTATTGTTATTGAGATGGTTTAAGGTTTTCCTGATATTCTGATGGAATGAATGCATTTTGTATATGGAAAGGACATGTCTTTTGGGGGTCTAGAGTGTGGAATATGCTAGTTTGAAACTGTCATATACCTTAGGATAAAGTCATTTAGGATAAAGCCATTTTCTTTATCCTAATCCAATCTTGAGGGGACAGACATTGTTGGGTGGGATCTTTTTGATTAAGTTGTTTCCATGGAGATGTGACCTGCCCATTCAAGGTGGGACTTTATCTGCTCCCTAGAGGGCTTTAAGAGGGAACCATTCTGGAAAAAGCTCAGAATCAACACAGACAGAGATGTTGGGAGATGCAGAAAGAAAATGCCCCCAGGGAAGCTGTTTGAAACCAGAAGCCAAAGGACCAGCAGACCCTGTCCTGCAAATGCCAACCACATGCCTTCTCAGCTGACAGAGGTGTTCCAGATGCTATCGGCCTTTCTTGAGTCAAGGTATCTTTCTCTGGATGTCTTAGTTTGGGTATTGTTATGGCCTTAGAACTGTATTCTTGTAACCTAATAAATTCCATTTAGAAAAGCCAACCCATTTCTGGTATATTGCATTCCAGCAGTATTATTAGCAAACTAAAATAGATACTGAAGTGGTGATATCAAGTAAGCAAATTGATAGATGGTTATAGAGCTTAGGAGAGCTCATGATAAACTTATATTATTAATACTTTCTCTTTCAAGTGGTGAATTTTAATATTCATGTGTCTGTCACAAATAAAAATGTAATTTCCTGTGGCAGCATGGTATAATATTAGCCTTGGGATTGAATAGATCTTGTTCCCTGCTTCCTCCACTTCCTATCCCAGTTGAACCACTTTCTAGTTTTGTTCATCTTGGATGAAACATTTAAATTAAGAAAAACCTCAGTTTCTCATCTATAAAATGAGGGTAATGTTACTTTCCTTGCAAGACTGCTGCAAAGATTTAAATCAGTGTAAGTGAACACCTAACGCTGTGTGTGTGCTTAGTTTTTATATAAAATTAGTCTTTTTTCAGGTTCATTTCAATCTAGTTTTGATCTTCCATAATCTGTTTTGAAGATCACATGACATCTACTCATATCTCCTTAAATCTTGCACAGAACTTTGGTCAAAACTAACAAAATCATGATCTGATAACTTAATATGGTTGAAGAAAAATAATTCATGAATGTCTTATATAGCAGAATTAATCATAGTTGTTTCTTAATAACTTTTCCCTTCAACATACAGATCCTTAACTGAAAATAATAATAATAAGCTGCTAATGTTAGAGCTCCAAACATGCCCACCCCACAAAGGGTTAAATAACTCTCCTCAACTGGGATTTGAATTGCTTTTCAGTGCTGAGATCACTATCACTGTTAAAGGATAGCTGTTTTCTTGAAAATCCTTTGTATCTCTTCTTGTGATATAAAGTTCAATGGCTGCAACAACAGGGTGGTGTTCTTTAATAACTGTTAAATGTATTCTTTAGAGATTTTACAAAGGTGTCCTATTGCTCCTGGAGGACTCCCTTGACACCCAACTCTGCATTTTCTTTTTGCATAATGGATACAATTTAAAACCATCAGGCTCCCTGTTGTATAGCTCTTATATCTATGGCTCAGTATAACCAAAATACTCATAAATCTCCTTTTCTTCCAGTAGCTTTCTGCAGCAGCTGGGCTATGACAGGGATGTCCCTGATCTGTAATTCCAGTAATAGCCCTAAGGTGAACAGATAGACCAATCCAGAGCCACAACATCAGAAAAAGTGATGTTGTTTGCACAACCCAGTGTCCTCAAGAGGTAGTCATGTAATAATATTCCCAATATATATGCTGCATAAAAATCCTTTTACAAATTATAAACTTCCTATAGGGAACAAACATATACAGCTAAAGGATACTGAACATATGACTATGTAATGTAATTTTAAATTCAAAAGAAGTGGACTAAGCCTTTTCCATGCTAGGGCTGAAAGCTATACAAGCCCACAATTCCTATTTAAGTATGGCATTCTCCAATTTGGGATTCTAATCAAGCAATGTTTTCTTGAGACACTGAGTTTGATATGTAATGATAGGGATATAACTGATTAATATAATATTTGAATTGTACATATCATGAGATTTATACACTTAATTATAGTCACCACAATAGTTAATCATTTTATTACTTGTACTTTTCTGAGTCACAGTTGAGGCAGCTAATTTAATTAATTGCTATGATCACATTAATTGCATTAGCAGAAACTTGACTGAATGATATATGTGTTTTATTTTCATGGTATTTAATACCTCTTTTCTCATTCTAGATCAGGGTTTCTCAGTCTTGGCAATTTTGTCATTTTGGACTGGCTAATTCTTTGTTGTGGGAAGTTGCATTGTAGGGTATTAAGCAGCATCCCTGGCTTCTACCAAATAAATTCCAGAAGTATGTATCTAGTTGTGACAATTAAAAATGTCTCCAGACCTTGCCAAATGTCCCCTGGAAGGCAACATCACCTTGTATACATATATAGTTTTTTTTTAAAATAAATACTAATACCTTCAGTATATATATATGTGTGTATTTTCCCTTAATAGTTTAGATTCAGGTATTCTAGGAAGCATTCCTGAACTTCCTCAACCTTCTCTCTCTCTAATCACCAATAACCTCTACGCTCCCATGCCTGGAAGTAGTTACTTTATCTGGGCATGTGCAAAGATGCCACAGATATTTCTTTCTCTATTCTAGACTGTGAATTGCTTGATTCCAGCAAGACCTCTACTTCCAGCACCATGCTTGGCTCATAGTAGATGCTAAAAAAGGGAATTTATTAAATCAATGAACATTGCAGTTATTTTTCTCTTTGGTGTATTTGTCTATAAATATACATTTTTTATAGATGTGGGTAGATGGAATCATGGACTCTCTTTAATTTTTATAAACATGTTCGACTTTATTTTCATAAAACATAATTTATTCACCTAATATATATTGAGTGCTTACTGTGAGCCAGGCACTAATGCTAGGAGCCAAGGATACAGTTAGAAGCAAAACAGACATAATCCTTGTCCTTGGGGATCTTATATAGGTATACAGACAATTAAGAGACAATAATGACTCAGGAACAACCTACTTACCCAGGTCTGTCTAATGACTCTATCTCCAAGCAAAACTAAAATGTTGTATGGCCTAGAGACTGCCTCTAGATACGTAGCCCATAAGCAACATGTCAGTAGTCTTCCTGGCTTTCCTCTGTGTTTCAGAGATCCCAAATTATTTCTTTCATCTTTGTCAAGGCTCCAAAACCCCAGAAGAGAAAATGTGGAGTCCACAGTGGTAGTATTATCACTAAGAAGTAGTGAAGAGGCAGTGCTCTGTTTTTCGACTGGACTCTTCTACCTAAGGGGCCTGTCAGAAAATGGTAAAGGCAACATTCTAAGAAAGCAGAGGATTTTGAGGTGAGAAAAAATGTTGAATAGTTTTCTTCTCTAATTACAAACACATTCCTAAACTTCTTTGGGATAAAGCTGCTATGGGTATTCATGGGGGTGTAGTAACAAAAATAGTTCAAATTCTCCTGCTCTTGCCCCTACCCGCTCACTACTCTCTCTAGTTCTTCTGTAAAGTTCCTCCCTCATCCTAGCTTTCCAGGGAGTGTCCTTCAGGGGCTGAAGAATATTTACTCATACTGTGTGTGGTCACTTCCAGACACTGGGGTCTTCCCCTGCATAGCATATCCATCTTCCTTTGAATTTAAATTTGATACCAGGTACATGATGCTGCCCCTATCTTTCTAACCTCATCTCCTGTCCCTCTTCTCCTTGACCACTATGCTACAGGTACACTGGCCTTTCTACTCCTTTGATACATCATGCTGTCTTGTGTTGTATAGCTGTTTCACTTACTGGTTTCTCTTCACAGAATGCTTTTTTCCTAAAGGTTGCCTGACTGGTTCTCTTTCATCATTTAGCAGCTTCCTTAGAGAACCTTACCACATAGTCATTCTTGATCCTATTACCCTTTTACCACTCATCGCTACCTAAAATTATTTTATTTATTTATCACCTATCTCCCTCACTGGAATATAAGCCCCATGAGGACAGGAATTTCATCTGTTAATTCAGCAATAGATTCTCAGCTTCTGGCACTCAATAAATGGTGGCTGGTACCCAATAAGTACTTACAGAATTAATTAATTAATTAATCAATCAGTGTTGTCACAAATGCACAGTAGTCCTTATGGCTGAGCAGAGGTGTGTGGTAAGATGGAGAAGAAAATCTCACCATTATTTGTGTCATCTTGTATCAAGACAGAATTTCTCAACTTTGGCACTATTGACATTTGGGGCCATTAATTCTTTGTTGAAGAGGGCTGTCCTGTGCATTGTAGGGAGTTTAGCTGCATCCTTGGCATATACCCACTACATGTCAGTAGTACTAACTTCCCTGCTGCATCCCCCCCAACTTGTGACAAGAGAAGTTTCTTGAGACATTGCCAAATGTCTGCTTGGGTGCAAAATTGGTTCTGGTTGTGAACCACTTTATTAGAGAAATTAAAAAATGGAGAAATTTGCACATGTACCTTTTTAGATAACAGCTTTATTCACAAGAGCCCAAACTCAAAACAGCCCAGAGTCCTTCAATGGGTGAATGGTTAACAAACTGGAATGTCCCTGAAGAATAAAAAGGAATGAATAAACTTTTGACGCACACAACCTGGGTGATTTCATTTATATAGCATTCTTGAAAGGACAAAATCATAGAAATGAAGAACTTATTAGTGGTTTCCAGGGGTTAAGGATGATGGTGGGAGTGGGAGAGAAGTGGGTGTGGCTATAAAATGGCAACATGAAGCATCATTATTGTGATGGAAATATTCTCTATATATTTTTTTAAATTTTAAAGATATTTTTATTGAGAAATATCCACATGTACAGTCCAAGCATATTATACAATCAGTGAGTCACAATATCATCACATGGTTGTGTGTTCTTCACCATGATCAATTTTAGAACATTTACATCACTCCAGAAAAAGAAATAAAAAGAAAAAAACGAACTCATATATCCTATACCCCTTACCCCTCCCTCTCATTGACACACAATATTTCAATCTACCAAGTTTTACCCTTTATCATCCCCTATTATTTATTTATTTTTTATCCTTTTTTTTTTTTTTTTACTCATCTGTCCAAACCCTGGAGAAAAGGAGCATCAGACACAAGGTTTTCCCAATCACATAGTCATATTGTAAATGTCACATTGTAAATACAGTCTTCTTCAAGAATCAAGGCTACTGGAATACAGTTCAACAATTTAAGGTACTTCCTTCTAACCACTCCAATATATCATAAACTAAAAAGATATCTATATGATGCATAAGAATAACCCCCAGGATAAACTCCCAACTCTGTGTGAAATCTTTCAGCCACTGAGACTTTATTTTGTCTCATTTCTCTCTTCCCCCTTTTGATCAAGAAGCCTTTCTCATTCCCATGACGTCAGGTCCGAGCTCATTTCCAGGAGTCCTGTCCCATTCATCTGTCCATTCATTGGATAAAATGAGCATCAGATACAAGGTTTTCATAATCACATGGTCACATTGTAAAAGTTATATCATTGTACAATCGTCTTCAATAATCAAGGTTACTGGAACACAGTTCAACAGTTTCAGGTACTTCCCTCTAGCCACTCCAATATGCCATAAACTAAAAAGGGATATTTTTTTTACTCATCTGTCTATACTCTGGATAAAAGGAACATCAGACACAAGTTTTCACAATCACACCGTCACATTGTAAAAGTTATATCGTTATACAATTGTTTTCAAGAATCAAGTTACTGGAACACAGCTCAACGGTTCCAGATACTTCCCTCAGGCCACTCCAATACACCATAAACTAAAAAGGAATATTTTTTTACTCATCTGTCTATACTCTGGATGAAAGGAGCATTAGACACAGGTTTTCAAAATCACATGGTCACATTGTAAAAGTTATATTGTTATATAATCATCTTCAAGAATCAAGATTACTGGAACACAGCTCAACAGTTTCAGCTATTTCCCTCAGGCCACTCCAATACACCATAAACTAAAAAGAGATATCTATATAATGCATAAGAATAACATCCAGGATAACCTTTCAATTCTGTTTGAATTCTCTCAGCCACTGAAACTTTATTTCGGTTTCATTTCTCTCTTCCCCCTTTTGATCAAGAAGGCTTTCTCAATCCCATGATGCTGGGTCCCAGTTAATCTCCAGAGTTCTGTCCCACATTGCCAGGGAGGGTCACACCCCTAGGAGTCATGGCCCACATAGAGGGGAGGACAGTGATTTTACCTGCCAAGTTGGCTTAGAGAGAGAGGCCACATCCGAACAACAAAAGAGGTTCTCTGGTGATGACTCTTAAGCATTATTATAAGTAGGGTTAGCTTATCCATTGAAGGAATAAGTTTCATAGGGACAAACCCCAAGATCGAGGGCTCAACCTATTGATTTGGTTTTCCCCACTGCTTGCAAGAATATCAGAAATTCTCCAAATGGGAAAGTTGGATATTTTCTTCTTTCTCTCAAGTCTCTCTAGGGGACTTTGCAAATACATTTTTATCCACTGCCCAAACTACTCTGGGATATATTGGAGCATCATACTAGCCTGTACAAACCAACAAGATCTCACACTCTATTCAAGATTCCATGTACTTATGGTATTCAACTAACCTGACCATATAAGTTAAATTAGATAATGCCCTACCCAAAATATAAATTTTGCACCAAATAAACATCTCTCTCTTTGGTCTCACACAGAAGTTGAAGTTTGAAAATATTCTTTACCCTGTGCTCTGATTTACCTTATTCCTATCCAGATCAGCTTCATTCATATCTCTAGTTGAAATCTAATCTCTTTTTCAACTTCTTAAAAAGTTCCTGTATGGGGTAGTGCTGACTTTCATAGCTTCAGACCTCTAGCTCTGTGTCCCAGGTGTCACATAAATACCTGAAGTTTCTGGGAATGACCAGGTTATATACAAACAGCTCAGTATCTCAGAATTTAGAAATAGCAGTTACAACTCTTGAATATATGTGACTGCTGTACGAGCTTACAATCTAGGACTCTTTATACTAGGCCCCAACCTGATAACCCATGTTCTTGACTTCAGTTTACTGAGTTTTTATATCATAATTAGTCCATATGAGTGAAACATGATAATATTTGTCTTTATTTCTGAAATTTTATTCAACATGCCATCCTTAAGTTTCATTCACCTAGTTGTATGCCTTACAACTTCATTCCTTCTTACAGCTACTCAGTATCCATTGTATGTATACTCCACAGTTCCCTCTTTCATTTCTCAGTTCTTGTACCCTTAGGCAATTTCCATCCATTGCGAATTGTGACCACTGCCACCATAAAGCACCAATGTGCAAATGTTCATTTGTGTCCCCACTCTCTGTTCCTCCAGGTATATAGGTAGCAATGGGGTTGCAAGATCATATGGCAACCTCACACCTAGCTTCCTGTGGAACCAACACACTCACCTTCAGAGGGGCTGCACCTCTCAGCTTGCCTACCAACAGTGAATAAGTACATCTCTTTCTCCGCATTTTCTCTAGCACTTGTTTGTTTCTGTTCATTTTTAACCAATTTATTCACACATCATACAATCCAACCTAAGTAAATAGACATGCCTTCACCACTGTAATCTATATGAAGACATTACTTTTTCTTCTGCATAGAATCCATGCCCCTCCTCCCATGCCCCCCACTTGTTGAGATTTAGTTTTGGCACAGTACCTTTGTGGAAGCATATTACAATGTTACTGTTTACTTTTTCCTGCATATCATCCATTTTCAACCCCTTGCACTGTTGACATTTATTTGTTCCCCCTCATGCACAAAAGTTTTAATTATGAGGAATTCCCATTTATCTATTTTTTCTTTTGTTTCTCGTGATTTAGGTATAAAGTCTAATAAGCATTGCATAACAAATGATCCTGAAGATGTTTCTATACATTTTCTTCTAGGAGTTTTATAGTCCTGGTCCTTAAATTTAGGTCTTTGATCCATTTTGAGTTATTTTTAAAATATAGTGTAAGATAGGTGTCCTCTTTCATTCTTTTGCATTTGGATATGCAGTTCTACCAGCACAGTTTGTTGAAGAGGCTATTATTTTCCAATTGAGCAGACTTGGCAACCTTGTTAATAAACAGTTGGCTGTAGGTGTGAAGGTCTCTTTCTGAACTCTCAATTCTATTTCATTGGTCAATATAGCTATCTTTGTACCAGTGTCATGTTATTTTGACCACTGAAGTTTTATAATATGTTTTAAAGTTAGGAAGTGTGAGTCCTCCAATTTCTTGCTTTCTCAAGATGTTTTTGGCTATTTGGGGCCCCTTATCCTTCCAAATAAATTTAATAATTGGCTTTTCCATTCCTGCAAAATAGGTTCTTGGAATTTTGATTGGGATTGCATTGAATTTGTAAACCATATTGGGTAAAATTGACATCTTAAATTTAGCCTCTCAACCCATGAACACAGAATGTCCTACCACTTATTTAGGTCTTCTTCGATTTCTTTTAACAAACATTTATAGTTTTATGCATACAAATCCTTTTCATCTTTGGTTAAATTTATTCCTTTTAGATATTGGTTCTTTTAGTTGCTATTGTAAATGGGTTTTTTTTCTTGATTTCTTTCTCAGATTGTTCATTGCTAGTGTATAGAAACATAACTAATTTTTGCCTGTTGATCTTGTACCCCATCATGCTGCCTAATTTGTGTTTATTAGCTCTAGGATCTCTGTTGTATATTTTTCAGAACTTTCTTTATAAAGGATCATGGCATCTGCAAATAGAAAAAGTGTTACTTCTTTCCTTCCAATTTGCATGTCATCTATTTATTTTTCTTGCCCAATTTCTCTAATTACATAATTGTTGAGGACTTTTGCATCTATATTCATAGGAGAAATTGGTCTGTAATTTTCTTTTCTTGTATCTTTATCTGGTTTTGGTATTAGGGTGATGTGGCCTTGCAGAATGAGTTTAGTAGTGTTCCCTCCTCTTCAATTTTTTGAACAGTTTAAGTAGGATTGATATTAATTCTTCTTGGAATGATTGGTAGAATTTACCTGTGAAACCATCCAGTCTTGGGCTTTTCTTTGTTTGGTAGGTGTTTCAGTTTGCTAAAGCTGCTGAAATGCAATATGCTAGAAATGGGTTGACATGGCTACTGGAATACAGCTCTACATTTTCAGGCACTTCCCTCTAGCCTCTCCAGTATACCTTAACTAAAAAGGTGATATCGATATAATACATAAGAATAACCTCCAGGATAACTTCTTGACTCTGTTTGAAATTCTCAGCCAATGACACTTTATTTTGTCTCATTTCTCTCTTCCCCCTTTTTGGTCAAGAAGGTTTTCTCAATCCCTTGATGCTGAGTCCCAGCTCATTCTAGGATTTCTGTCCCATGTTGCCAGGGGGGTTTACACACCTGAGAGTCATGTTCCATGTAGAGAGGGGGAGGGCAGTGGGTTTGTTTGTTCTGTTGGCTGAGAGAGAGAGGCCACATCTGAGCAAGAAAAGAGGTTCTCTGGGGGTGACTCTTAGGCTTAACTAAGCTTAGCCTATCCTTTGCAGGGATAAGTTTCATATGAACAAACCCTATGATTGAGTACTTGGCCTATTGCTTTAGTTGTCCCCACTGCTTGTAAGAATATCAGGAATTCTCCATATGGGGATGTTGAATTTTCCCTCTTTCTCACCATTCCTCCAAGGGGGCTTTGCATATACTTTTTTATTCACTGTTCAAATCACTCTGGGATTTATCAGGGTACCATTCTGGACAAACCTACAAAATCTTATGTCCTACTCAAGGTTCCATGTACTTATGGTATTCAATTAAACTGTCCATATAAGTTATATTAGGAAATTCACTTGTCAAAATATAAATTTTGTACCAAATAAACATTGTTGGCTTTAGCCTTACCCATAAATTAAAGTTTTAAAATATGAATTATCATTTATTTTCAACACCCTGCAATATTGACATACCTTTGTCTTTCCTCATGCAAAAACATTTTTTAATTTGCACATTTAGTCACTATCATTGTACACTGCAGGCATTCCTAGATTATGCCATCTTAGTCATTATTGTCTATCTTTCTGATTTCATTTGTGCCCCCAGCCCTCCTCCATCTATCATTCTCACATTCAGCTTCATTCAGTATACTAACATTATTGTATTACAGTTAGGTAGTATTTTGCTATCCAAGAAATGGATTGACTTTTATAAAGGGGTTTTATTAAGTTATAAATGTACAGTTTTAAGGCCATGAAAATGTCCAAATTTAAGCATCAACAAAATGATACCCGGAATTTGAAGAAAGGCCACTGGTATCTGGAACACTTCTCTTTGGTTGTGCTGGGAAGGCATGTGACTAGTGTCTTTGCTCCCAGTTTGTTGCTTCAACTTCTGATTCCAGTGGCTTTCTCTCTGTGTCTTGTAGGCCTTTTTTTAATGTCTCCAAGACATTTCTCTCTCTAAACATCTGTAGGTCCTCTCTTAGCCTCTCTGATGCAAACTCTGGATTTCATCTTTAGTTTAGCATTTCCCAGGGCATTTTCTATCTCCAAGCATCTGTGCTTTCTCTGAAATATCTTCCTCTCAAAGGACTGCAGCAATCAGATTAAGACCCACCTTGAAGGGGCAGGGTCACATCTTAGTGGAAACAGCCTAATAAAAGATCCCACCCAACAATAGGTCTACCCCCACAAGATTAGATTAAAAGAACATGGATTTCCTGGGGGTACATAATAGCTTCACACCACAGTAGGCTTTTGATTGATTTAATCTTAATGCTTGTAACTGATGTGTTGAGGTCTTCTATCTCTTGTAAGCCAGTGTAGGTTGTCTGCATGTATCTAGGAATTTGTCAGTTTCATCCAGGTTGTTTAATTTCTTGGCATATAGTTGTTCAGAGTATTGTCTTATGAGCCTTTTTATTTCTGTGGGGTCAGTAGTAATGTCCCCTCTGTTATTTCTTTCTTATTTATATATTTTTATTGATATATACTATATATTCACATACCATGTAATTATCCAAACTGTACAATCTATGGTTCACAATATCATAATATAGCTGTGCATTTATCATCACAATTGACTTTTTTTTCTTTTTTGTGATAAATAACATATATACAAAAAATAAATTTCAAAGCACATCACAACAATTAGTTGTGGAATAGATTTCAGAGTTTGGTATGGATTACAATACCACATTTTTAGGTTTTTACTACTAACTGCTCCAAGATATCAGAGATTAAAAGAAATATCAATATAATGATTCAGGAATCATACTCATTTGTTAAACCCTACCTTCTCTGCATAACTCCATCATCACCTTTGATCTTTCTCCCATTCTTTAGGGGTATTTGGGCTAACTTTTCTATTCTAATTTTTTCATGTTGGAAGGGACTGTTGATAATATGGGATGGGGGATGGAACTAGCTGATATTCTGGAGAGGCTGGTCCCTCTGCATTTGAGGCCTTACCTGGTCCAGGGACCCAACTGGAGGTTGTAGGTTTCTAGAAAGCTACTCCAGTGCATGGAACCTTTATTGAATCTTTTTAAAATATATATTTTATATGCCATATGGCAGGGTCACATTTTATTATTTTTCCATGTGAGTATCCCATTATTGCAGCACCACTTGTTGAATTTTTATTTGTTTGTCTGTTTGTTTTGCTTGTTTGTTTGTTTTTGGGGAAGTGCATGGACTAGGAATCGAACCCAGGTCTCCTGCATGGCAGGCAAAGAATTCTACCACTGAACTACCCTTGGACAACCTGTAGAATCTTCTGTAACACCTTAGATGCTTGTTAGGATTAGAAGGAATGGTTTTGGTTGGGGGTTCGCAAGTTATGGTAGATAGCAATGTCTAATTGAAGCTTGCATAAGAGTGACCTCCAGAGTAGCCTCTTGACTCCATTTGAACTCTCTCAGCCACTGATACCTTATTTATTACACTTCTCTTCCCCCTTTTTGTCAGGATTGCTTTGTTGATCCCATGGTGCCAGGGCCAGGCTTATCCCTGGGAGTCCTGACTGTATGATTTTGATTTTTCTGTTTTCTTGTTCTCTGATTCTTTCTACTGCTGCTCAAATCTGCTTTTGTATGCCTCTACTGTATTTTTAATATCTACTATTGTACCTTTCATTCCCATAATTTCTGTTATGTTTCTTTTTATACTTTCAAATTCTTCTTCATGCTTACACATTGCCATTTCAATATCCTTTATCTCTTTATGTATTTTTTCCATCAACTCCTTGAGTTGACTTAGGAGATTTATTTGAACTTTGATTAGTTGCTCCAACTTCTGAGTCTCTCTGAAATTTAAAATTTTTCCCTTAACTGAGACATATCTTCCCATTTCTTGTAATTTCCCCCCATGTCTAGGCATCTGATTATCTTGATAAGTTAATTCTAAAGGTCCATTTTCCCCTCTCTAAAGTTTTATTCTTGATTGGCTTTGTGTTAAGCCTCTTCTTTGATGCTTGATCCAACTTCTTTTGGATCTTTAGAATAGCCTGTGTTTAACAGTTCAGATTTTCTCAGTTCTCCTTCATCTATTTCTTATTCTGGATAATCATTGTAATTTTTATGATTGCATTTTGTGTCTTCCATCCAGGAGAAATCTTTCTTTTTTCTGTTTCTTCTCTGGGAATCTTAATCTGTTCTGTTTGCTTTTGTGCAGAATTCCACACTGCCCCTCCCCCAACATCTAAGATTTGTTTAAATTTTTCCCTCACTCAGTGCCCCTTTTTCCTTGTACTTCCTCACACAGTTCTGAGACCCATCATATCTTATAGCACTTCAGTTTAATGCCCACCTTCCCATTTTTTTCTATGCGACTTTCTGCTTCTGGCTTCTTCCGCATTAGAATATCTTGCTCCAGGACCCAGATGGCATTAATCCAGAAAGGTGGGTCACTTCAGAAAAGTCCATTTTGTAATTAGGTGGTCCAGCCAACTGAAACTGGATAGAGTGAGGGCACAACTGTTCTTGGCAGCAGCTCTATTACAGTCCCTGCCTCCCAGGACCCTTTTGTATGCAGCTCTGCTCAACAGCCTGTGTTCCACCTTGGGTTTCTGTGAACTTAAGTACCGAGCCTGGAGTTGCATAGAGTTCTAACTTGCTGCTGTGAGTGGCTCTAAGGTTTCTGTCCACAATGGGAGAGACACAGGCCCTGCCGCCTTTGACTTCCAGGCTGTGTGGGATCAGGTGAGGAGGAGGGAAATGGACTTTTCCTATGTGTTATTTTTCTCTTTCTTTGGTTCAGTGTTTAGAGTCTTTCTCCAGTCTCTACCATCTCCCAGAGTTCTAAGAAAGTAGAATTTTCTTTTTATTCACCATATCTCCACGGAGGCTTTTTCAGGGGATGTCTTATGTT
Organism: Myrmecophaga tridactyla; assembly: GCA_004026745.1. Taxonomy (NCBI): domain Eukaryota; kingdom Metazoa; phylum Chordata; class Mammalia; order Pilosa; family Myrmecophagidae; genus Myrmecophaga; species Myrmecophaga tridactyla. The sequence goes on from PVIY010002600.1 coordinate 104,166, forward strand.
GCCATGTTGATGACATCACAACATACTCCTGTACACACAAGGACTCATTAAATATTTGATCATTTGAACTGAAGAAAGCAACAGATAGAATGTTATAGATGATAAGAACGTTCAAGATCCAGTAGGAGGAATTAGGGAAGACTTTGTGGAATTAGTGCATCTGACCTAGGACTTGAAAGGGGCATAGGATTTCAACATAAAGAACAGGGCATTGTGGGGGTGGTGTTATGAAAGCTTCAGGAAGAGGTTTCAGGAGCAAGGCACAGAAGAAGGCCGATGGGTGGTTGATAGGGACCAGCATGTGTTTCTATGTGGCTGCAGTATAGGGCGCTTGTGAAGTCATTTGGTGGCAGATCATGGAGGGCTTTGACTGCCAGATTAAAGGGTTTGGACTTTACTGTGGAAGGAGATGGAGATGTGATAAGAGCAGAACTTTAATTCAGGAAGGGCATTCCATTAGCAACAAATTCACGATTGCATTTAGAAGGTTAGTATAACATTCCAGGAAGAAATAGTAGGGGTCCAATGAAGGACTGGCCCAATTTAACAATGGGAAGCAGGAGATACGTTTGAAAGATGTCACAGAGTACCTGCAATTTATTTGAACCTAGGGACCAGCAAGAGGGAAGAAAGAAAAAGATGGTACTAAGATAGTTTTAAAACTTGAATGACTAGAGAATTGGAGTACCATTAAAGGGAATAAAGTTCATGGAAGGAAATCCTCAAATTGGCTGGTTTGTGAGGGAAAATGCTAAGTTTGGCTTTGGTAATTTTGAGTTTGAAGGCCTTGTTGGATATCTAGGTTTGAGTAAAACCTGGGTGATGAGGATTGGAAATTCTCCGTCAGGATGGAAGTGAGGATTTAGTCTAGAAAGAGCACAGATGGGCAAATTCTGGGAGGCAGGTGCAGAGCCCTTTGGTGTGCTGAAGCTGTGCCATGCCCCCCACGGGGCTGATCACTGCTTATAGTTTAGGTTAACAGGATGTTTTTGGAACTTCTAAATTGGAGCACTGTCAGTATTTTTGTTTTGGTGTGTGTGTGTGTGAGAGAGAGAGTGTGTTTTTCAATCATACACAATTAGAATCATATACAATTCTATACTAAACATGTTTGATAGTGGACAGCAGGGGGCAGCAGAGTCCCACTTTTCAAAGGCGATTAGGGCTGCTAACTTCAGAAGGTTTTTCCCCCTTCATCTTTTTTTTTTATAAATGAAACATACCCTCTTTTTAAAGTTGGAGAAAAAGAATTTGTTTTCTAAGCTGCTGTTTTCGGATATCAGCATACAGATTTGAAGCTATACTTTGGGGGTATGAGTCTTTAAGCTGATTATATCAATGTCTTTTGAAGAAAGGTATTAGAACTTATTTACTGGTGATAGTTTGATGCTATTCCAAAGGAGGGCTTGGGATTAGAATTGCAATGAAGAATGTTTAGCCTGAGGCTGACTCTATCCTGAAGACTGTGGTCTGTATCTAAAGAAAAAACAATAGGTCTATCACAGATACACATCTGTGATTGTAGTTAAAGTTTTGGTGAATGCAGTCCGTAGTACTTGCTGTGCACTGCTGAGCTTCCTCAAGTCAGGTCAACCTAGCACAAGGTGAGAAATGAAGCCACTTGCACAATAATAAGTTACATTTCTTTGTTTTTTTTTTGCCTAACTCAGTATTGCAGGACCTCTAGTCTTTCCAAAGCTCCACCATTTTTATCTCAGCCTTCACCTACTGTTTAGACTGCCTGTGAAGCAAGTGGCACAGAGGCTTCTCAATTCTCTTTCTAGTGCTTACTTATGCTGTCATGCACCAGGTGATGTCACTTCTGAGTCCTGTGTGGTGGATCCCTACCATTGTCCCTTAAGTACCCCAATGTTGTGCTGGACCCCATACGGAGATGTTTTGCTTTGTTACATGGACAAAGACTGTATCTATCTTGTACATGATTGTATCTGCAACATCAGCATCATGCCAACTGTATTATAAATATTTGATATTTTTTAATTGCTGTTGAATAGGCATGAGAGCCTTTTCAGTTCATTGTCTTACAGAGTTTTAAATAAAAATTTTCAAAAACAGATTTTCACTTGTACTTCTCTTTATAGGTCTCAGATATGTGTCCATGGGAATAAAAGCTAAAGACAGGGCAGGCCACGGTGGCTCAGGAGGCAGAGTTCTCTCCTGCCATGCTGGAGACCTGGGTTCGATTCCCAGTGCCTGCCAAAAAAAAAAAAAAAACAAAATACAAAAGGCAAACACATGGGTTCAAGGTAGAAGGTGAAGCAGCCTATGGATAACCTGGTGCTTAGTGAAAATTATGGACTTGAGATAAGGTCTGAGGCAGGGCAGGCATGTGCATCTTTAATATTTCTCTATACTGTGGTCATGTGACACTAACCTCAGTTCTTTGATCACGCCTTCCCCTTTAACTTCCAGGCCTTTGTTCATACTGCTTTTCTCCTTGGGATGTCCTTCCTCTCTAATGTTTCATGAAATTCTCATTCTCTCTACTTTTTTTTTCCATTTATCAATTTCTAACAAATTATATAATTTATTTATTATTTATTGTCTTCCCTCCCATCCTCTTACTATAATAAATGCAAATTTCATGAGACCAGTGATCTTTATTTAGTTCGCTGATATATCTCCAGAACCTAGAATGTTACTTAGAAAATTGTAGGTACTCTATAAATATTTCTTAAACAGACGAGTGAATCATTGAAGGCTTCAATCAAATGTCATCTCTACGGTGAATCTTTCCGTGTCAGACTTCTACTCCCAGTTCTGGATAAAATTTGTATATCCTTCCTCTACTTTACCATTTTGTTTATATTCATATATGGCACTTAGTCCTATATGTATGATAGTTTTTCATATTTCAATAAAAATGTTGGCATAGGGGGATGGAACTAGTTGATATTCTGGAGAGGCTAGTCCCTCTGCATTTTAGGACTTATCTGGTCCAGGGACCCATCTGTAGGTTTCTGGAAAGTAACCCTTGTACATGGAACCTTTGTAGAATCTTATATAATGCCCTAGGTTTCTTTAGGATTGACAGGGATGGGTTTGGTTGGGGGTTAGCAAGCTATGGTAGGTAGCAATGTCTAACTGAAGCTTGCATAAGAGTGACCTCCAGAGTAGCCTCCTGATTCTATCTGAACTCTCTGAGCCACTGATACCTTATTTGTTACACTTCTTTTCCCATTTTTGGTCAGGCTGGCATTGTTGATTTTACAGTGCCAGGGCCAGGCTCATCCCATGCTGCAAGGGAGACTTTCAACCCTGGATGTCATGTCCCATGTAGGGGGCAAGGCAATGATTTCACTTGCAAAGTTGGGCTTAGAGAGATAGAGACCACATCTAAGCAAAAAATAAGTCCTCTGGAAGTAACTCTTAGGCATACCTATACGTAGGCTAAGATTCTCTACTACATACATAAACTTCATAAGAGCAAGTCTCAAGGTTAAGAGCTTGGTCTATTGTTTTGGGTGTCCCTAATGCTTGACCCAGTTTCAGGGATTTCCCTGGTGGTAAAGGTTAGTAGTTCCATATTTTTTCCTCCCATCCCTCAAGGGACTTTGCCAATACTTTTTGGTTATCTGCTTAATATATTCTGGGATGTATCCGGGCATTACATTGCTATACAGGATTAAAGGCCCTCATCCTTATTCTGGGCTCCCTGTGTTTGGATTATTTAAATGATCTATCCAGATAGGTAGTTAGATTATGTGCTACAGAAAATTTAGGTTGTGGACAAAATACACCTTTCTTCCTTTGGTCTCAAAGAGTAGATGAGGTTCTGAAATATAGATGTCTTCCTTACCCTTATATTCTGAATTGCCTTAATCTCGAATCTGATTGGTTCTTTTAAATTTTTTTTAACTTTTAATTTAGTAACATATATGACCCCAAATTTTCCCTTTTAACCACACTCACATATATAATTCAGTTTTGTTAATTATACTCATAATAATGTGCTACCATCACCACCATCCATTCCCAAACCTTTATAATCCGTCTAAGTAGAAATTCTGTACAAATGAAGCATCAGCTCCCCTTTCTCTACCCTCATTCTATTACCTGGTAACCTATTTCTAGGTTTTAACTCCGTGAATTTCATCATTATATTAGATCATATTAGTGAGATCATACAGTAGTTTTCATTTTGTGTCTAGCTTATTTCACTCAACGTAATGTCCTCAAGGTTCATCTGTGCTATTACATGCATCAGACCTCCATTCCTTTTTATGGCTGAATAGACATATGTACATATACATTTTATTTTTCCCATTGGTTGGTGAGCACTTGGGTTGCTTCCATCTTTTGGCAATTGTGAATAATGTTCTTTTGAAGATCGGTGTGCAAATATCTGTTCAAGTTCCTGCTTTCCGTTCTTCTGAGTGTGTGCCTAGTAGTGAGATTGCTGGGTTATATGCAATTCTATATGTAGCTTCCCATGGAACTGCCAAAGCATCTTCCACAGCAGCCGCACCGTTTTACAACCACAGCAGCAAAGTATGAGTGCTCCTGTTTCATCACATCCTCTCCAGCACCTGTAATTTTCTGTTTTTTTTTTTAAATTGTAGCCATTCTAGTGGGTGTGAAATGATATCTCATCATGATTTTGATTTGCATTTCTGTAATAACTAGTAAAGTTGAATATCTTTTCATGTGCTTTTTAGCCATTTGTATATCCTCTTTGGAGAAACCTCTATTCAAGTATTTTGCTTACTTTTAAATTGGGTTGCTTGTCTTGTTATTACTGAGTGGTAGGGTTTTTGAAAAAATTGTTATTTTTTGTAAATATGATTTTAACCTGCCCCTCCTCCAATCAGCACATTTCACAACATCCATCAACATGTTATCCAGTGCCCTGATGTGCGTTCAGTGGTGAAAACAAGGACGTAGAAAACTTCCCTTTTGATTTTTTAAAATGCACCAGAGGTTTCTTTTGCTTAATTTTTGCCATAAGTTGTACATTTCTGGATCAGAATCTTATTTTAGTTCCCCTAGAGATACCCCTAAGTCAGCTAAGTATATCCTCTTGTGTAATGAGTGTCACACAAAAGGCTCACATTGGTCCTACAAGCAGCTTCCACTTGTTACTCTATGAACCATTTTTTTCTATCAAATTCCTTATTCATGATAGGCTCAATTAAACAGTGGTTATAAATCACAACAATGCCTGCCCCGTATACAGGGAAAACTTCTGCTCCAATCTTACAGATTTTCTCTATGATCCTGCATATTATTCAGTTCCAACTAGATTTTTTTCTTAAATTCAAAGTCATGCATCCCAGCACATTTGCCAAACTAAATATAACTCTGATGATATCTTTCAGCCAGATTTTTTTTTGGCCGCAAAGTATCCCTTTAGGGAATATCAAACTAAAGAGTGAAAGTTTTTCTCACTCTGGGGCCTAATGTGAAGCATTACTGCAACCTTAAAGCATATTGCTTCATCCTTCCAAGTTCATTAAAATGATAACAAGGAAAAAAATCTCTTCTTTGCATGCTCCAATTTTTTTTTTAACACAGTTTTGTTCACATACCATGCATTCCATCTGTTTTGGATTGCTAAAGCTGCTGGAATGCAATATACTGGATTGGCTTTTACAAATGGGATTTATTAAGTTTCAAGTTTGCAGTTCTAAGGCCATAAAAATATCCAAACTAAGGCATTAATAAGAGGATTCTTTCACTCAAGAAAAGCAGATCATGTCCAGAGCTTCTCTGTCAGAGGCAAAAGCATGTAATGGCACCTCCTGGTTCTTTGCTACTGGGTTGCATTGTTTTTAGCCTTTGATTCCAGTGGCTTTCTATGTCAGCTCTTCAAGCATTGCTAAATGTCCGTGTCTAGGTATCTGCTCTCTGAATCCGCTCTGACCTGTCTGTGAGCTCCTTTAAGGACTCCAGAAAACTAATTAAGACCCACTTTGAATGAGTAGAGTCAAATCTCCATGGAAATAACCTATTTCAAAAGCCCCCACCCATGATTGGGTGGGTCACATCTCCATGGAAACAGCCTAATCAAAAGATCCCACCCATAATAAGTCTGCACCCACAAGATTGGAATAAAAGAGCATGGCTTTTCTGGGATACCTAAAAGTTTCAAACCAGCACACCATCAAAGTGTGCAATCAATGGCTTTCAGTATAATCACTGAGCTGTGCTTACATGGCCACAATAAATTTTGAACATTTTCATAGCTTCATAAAGAAAATCCCTATGTCCTTTATACTCCCCTGTTAATAACATAGTTTAGGTGTGGTACCTTTGTTACAACTAATGGAAGAACATTAAGATATTACTCTTTACTATAGTCTAAAATTTGCCTTAGGTGTATTCTTTCCCATAAATCACCCTATTATTAACAACCTGTAGTTGTGACATACTTTTGTTCTAATTCATGGAAGAACATTCTTGTATTTTTACTCTTAACCACCTTCATCATCTACAACAGGGTTCACTGTGTTATATAGTCCCTTGTTTCATCTTCTAGCTTTCCTTCTAGTGGTATACGTAACCCTAAATTTCCCCTTTCAGTCACAATCACACACGTGATTCAGCGTTGCTATTTACACACATGATAATGGGTTACCATCACCTCTAGCCATTTCCAAACATTTACAATTAAATTATTAAAGCATTCTGCACAAATTAGGCATCAGTCCCCCATTCTCTATGCTTATTTGATCTTTTGGTAACTTATATTCCAGATAATAACTATATGAGTTTGTTCATTATGTCTAATTCATATTAGTGAGATCATACTCTATTTACCCTTTTGGGTCTGGCTTATTTTACCCAACATAATGTCCTCCATATTCATCCATGTTGTCTCATGCACTGGGACTTCATTCCTTCTTAAAGCTGAATAACAATTTCCCATGTTATGTACATACCACATTTTGCTTATCCATTTATCAGTGATGGATGTTTGGGTCACTTCTATCTTATGGCTATTGTGAATAATGCCACTATGAACATCAGTATGCAAATGTCTGTGTCTCTGCTTTCACTTCTTTTGGGTACATACCTAGTAGTGGGATTGCAGTGTCATATGGTAGTTCTATACTTATCTTCCTGAGGAACTGCTAAACTGTCTTCCTCAGTGCCTATATCATTCTACATTCCCACCAGTGATAAGTATTCCTATTTCTCCACATCCTTTCCAACACTTGTAGTTTTCTGTTTGTTTCATTGTGGCCATTCTAATTCTAGTGGTATGAATTGATATCTCATTGTGGTTTTTATTTCCATTTTTCTAATAATTAGTGATGATGTGCTTTTTAGCCGTTTGCATTCCCTCTTTGGAAAAAAGGTCTATTCATATCTTTCGCTAGTTAAAAAAAATGAGTTGTGTTTTTATTGTTGAGTTGTAGGGTTTTAAAAATATTTTCTAAAATATTTTTAGAAAGAACCACTTATCAGATATGTGGTTTCCAAATATTTTCCTCCATTGAGTAGGTTGTTTTCTTCTTCTTTTTTTTTTTTTTACCTTTTTTTATTGTATAATATAATATACATACAAAGCAAAGAAATAAAAAAGCAATAGTTTTCAAAGCACTCTTCAATAAGTGGCTACAAGACAGATCCCAGAGTTTGTCATGGGCTACCATAGGATCCTCTCATATTTTTCCTTCTAGCTGCTCCAGAATATAGGAGGCTAGAGGGCTTCAATATTTTTTATCATCACAATAGACTTTTTTCCTTCTTTTTTTGGTAAAAAATAACATATATACAAAAAAGCTATAAATTTCAAAGCACAGCACCACAATTAGTTGTAGGACATCTTTCAGACTTTGACATGGGTTACAATGTCACAATTTTAGGTTTTTACTTCTAGCTGCTCTAAGATACTGGAGACTAAAAAAGATAACAACTTAATGATTCAGCATTTATATTCATTTGTTAAATTCTATCTTCATGTATTACTCCACCATCACCTTTGATCTTTCCATACCTCTCATTGGGGTTGTTTGGGCTATGGCAATTATACATTTTTGATATTGGAAGGTCTGTCACTAATATGGGGTAGGAAGATGGAACTATCTGAAGTTCTGGAGAGGCTGGGCTAGGTGTCAGGACTTACCTGGACCAGGGACCCATCTGGAGGTTGTAGGTTTCTGGTAAGTTACTCTCATGCATGGAACCCTTGTGGAATCTTATATATTGCCCTAGGTGTTCTTTAGGATTGGCTGGAATGGTCCTGGATGGGGGTTGGCAGGTTATGATAGGTAGCAAGGTCTACCTAACCTGTAGTTTGAGTAAGAGCAACCTCCAGAGTAGCCTCTTGACTCTATTTGAACTGTTTCTGCCACTGATACTTTATTAATTACACTTCTTTACCTCCTTATGGTCAGGATGGAATTGTTGATCCCACGGTGCCACGTCTGGATTCATCCCTGGGAGTCCTCTCCCATGTCACCAGGGAGACTTTCACACCTGGATGTCATGTCACACGTACTGGGGAGGGCAATGATTTCACTTGCAGAATTGGGCTTAGAGAGACTGAGGCCACATCTGAGCAACAACAGAGGTCCTCCAGAAGTAACTCTTAGGCGTGCCTATAGGTATTCTAAGCTTATATGCTTCTTACATAAGCTTCACAAGAGTAAACCTGTTGATCAAGGGCATGGCCTATTGATTTGGGTATCCCTAAATTTTGACACCGTATCAGGGGATTCCTTGATGGCAAGGATTTTTTTTTAAAGTTCCATATTCTTTCTCCCTTCCCTCAGGAGACTTTGCCAATAATTTTTGATTATTTGATTAATATACTCTAAGATGTTTCCAGGCATTATAATAATCTATACAGGATTAAAGGACCTCTTTCTTATTCTGTGCTCCCTGTGTTTCAGTTGTTCAAATGAGCTATATAGATAGGTTTAATTAGGTTATGCACTACAGAAAATTTCAGCTGCAGATCAAATAAACCTTTCTTCCATTAGTCTCAAGGAGTATATGTGGTTCTAAAATATAGACCTTGTCTTCCTTACCCTGTGTTCTGAATTGCTTTAACCCCAACCTATTCGGTTTTGTTCTTATCTCTAAATATCAGGTTATATATATAAAACAGCCTCTCAAAATCCAGAAATAATCACCACTTCGGACTTAACATGTCTGCTCTAAAAGCTTACAATCTAGGCCCCTGTCTTCTTATAAGCATTTTCTAAAGGTGACCATACCATTGTTGTTCTAACTTATTTTGTCTTACCAAATGTTCCCACATGATCGTTCACATCATGGCATGTCTCACAACTTTGTTCCTTTTTGTAGCAGCACTACCTTCATTCATAAGTGTGCAGCATCATTCACCGATCTACTTTTCCCTCAGTGCATCCTTCAGCCACCTGCATTCATTGAGCATCGTATAGAAAGCCCAAAGTCCACAGTGCATCAACATTTTCAATTTCAGATAATTTCATTGTTCCCAAGAAAAAGAAAACCAATAAACATAACCTCGCCAATAGGATATCTAAACTTCCTCTTAACTTGTCCCTCTCTCAATTATTTACCTCTGCTGTTGCTGTAGTAGTGCTGATGGTTTCCTTTAGCTCATAGCATGCAATAGCAGTTTTCCCTTGTACCCTGGACTTAAATACTCTTTATACAAGGATCATATCTTTGAAGTAATTCTTATGAGAACTAATTCATATTTCTAGTGTGAATCAGTGGGACAAGTAGGTCTATATGACCCCTTTCAATCTTGTCATCTTCAAAATGATACTATTACTCATAGACCCACTAGAGAATCACCTTCGCTCCTATCTATTTCCTTACATTGGAGTTCTACTTCATTATCTCTAGCTTCTATGTATTTCTAAGTCCCCTATATTCTGTATTATAAGCCTCCGATTATACCTTTATGCTGGCCATAAAAGTGGAATCATACAATATCTATCCTTTTGTGTCTGGCTAATTTTGTTCAGCATTATGTTCTGAAGGCTCATCCATCCTGTCACATGCTTCAGGAAGTCATTTTCTCTTACTGCTGCATAATATTCCATTTTATGTATATACCATATTTTGTTGATCAACTTGTCTGTTGATGGGCATTTGGTTTATTTCCATCTTTTGGTGATTGTGAATAATGTTGCTATGAACATCGGTGTGAAAATGTGTGTTTGTGTTGTTGCTTTCAGCTCTTCTGGGTATATACCAAGTGTGCTATTGCTGGGTCATAGGGCAACCTGATATTTAATTTCCTAGGGAACTGCCAAAAAGTCTTCCATAGTGGCTGCACCATTATACATTCCCACCAGCAGTGCACCAGTGTCCCAGTTTCTCCATATCCTCTCCAACATTTATAGTTTCCTGTTTGTTTAATGGCAGTCTTTCTTTTAGGTGTGAGGTGGTGTCTCATTGTAGTCTTGATCTGTATTTCCCTTATAGGCAATGAGAATGAGCATCTCTTCATGTGCTTTTGAGCCATCTTTATTTGCTCTTCAGAAAAATGGTATTCATATGTTTTGCCCATTTTATAACTGGGTTGTTTGTTCTTTTGTTGTTGAGTTGTATGATTTCATTGTATATTCAGAAAATCAAACTTTTGTCTGATATGTGATTTCCAAATATTTTCTCCCATTGAGTTGGCTGCCTCTTCACCTTTTTTATAAAGTCTTTTGAAGTGCAGAAGCATTTGATTTTGAGGAGTTCCCATTTATCTATTTTTTCTTTTGTTTCTTGTGCTTTGGGTGTAAAGTTTAGGAAGCTATCTTCTACAGTTATGTCTTGAAGATGTTTCCCTACATTTTCTTGTAGAAGTTTTATGGTGCTAGTTCTTATATTTAGGTGTTTGATCTACTTTGAGTTAATTTTTGAGAGGAGTAAGATAAGGTTCCTCTTTCTTTCTCTTGGCTATTAATATCCAGTTCTTCCATGCTCAATTATTGAAAAGACTATTCTGTCCCAATTCAGAGGATTTGGGGGCCTTGTCAAAAATCAGTTGACCATAGATTTGGTGGTCTATTTCTGCACTCTCGATTTGATTCCATTGGCCAATGCTTCTGTCTTTGTGCCAGTACCATGCTGTTTTGACCCCTATGGCTTTATAATAGGAGTATTAATCCTCACACTTCATTCTTCTTATTTAGGATGATTTTAGTTATTCAGGGTGTCATGGTCAGGTTCAGCTTGGCCAAGTAGTGGTACCTGTTTGTCTGGTCAGGCAAGTGCTGGCCTGTCTGTTGTGATGAGGATATTTCTTAGAATTAAATCATGATCACATCAGCTGTATCCACAGCTGATTCCACTTGTAATCAGTCAAGGGGTGTGTCTTCTGCAATGAGTGATGCTTAATCTAATCATTGGAAGCTTTTAGGGAGGATTCAGAAGAGACAGGCTCTTCCTGCTTCAGTCGGTGAGCCTCTCCTGTGGAGTTTGTCCAGATCCTCCATCGGAATCATCAACTTCACAGCCTGCCCTGTGGATTTTGGACACTTCGTTCCCGTGGTTATGTGAGACACTTTTATAAATTTTATATTTGTGAGTGTTTCCTGTTGATTCTGTTTCTCTAGAGAACCCTAACTAATACACAGGGTCTCTTTCCCTTCCAGATGAATTTGATAGTTAGCTTTTCCAAATCTTCACAGTACTTTGTTGGAATTTTGATTGGTACTGTGTTGAATCTGTAGATCAGTTTGCAGAGAATTGACATATTTTTTAAAAAAATTTTTTATTAATTAAAAAAATTACAAGAAACACAAACATTCCCAACACATACACTCAGCAATTCACAATATCATCACATAGTTGCATATTCATCATCATGAACATTTCCCAAAACATTAGCATCAATTCAGAAAAAGAAATAAAAAGACAACAGAAAAATATAACAAACAGAAAAAAAACAAAATTTTACAAGCCATACCCCTTACTGATCCCTTTCATTGATCACTAGCATTTCAAACTAAATCTATTTTAACATTTGTTCCCCCTACTATTTATTTTTATTTCATATGTTCCTCTCATCTGTTGACAAGGTAGATAAAAGGAGCATCAGACACAAGGTTTTCACAATCACACAGTCACATTGTGAAAGCTATATCATTATATAATCATCATCAAGAAACATGGCTACTGGAACACAGCTCTACATTTTCAGGCAGTTCCCTCCAGCCTCTCCATTACATCTTGAATAACAAGGTGATATCTACTTAATGCATAAAAATAACCTCCAGGATAACCTCTGGACTCTGGAATCTCTCAGCCATTGACACTTTGTCCTTTGTCTCATTTCACTCTTCCCCCTTTTGGTCGAGAAGGTTTTCTCAATCCCTTGATGCTGGGTCTCAGCTCATTCTAGAGTTTTTCTCAATCCCTTGATGCTGAATCTCAGCTCATTCTGGGATTTCTGTCCCACGTTGCCAGGAAGATCCACACCCCTGGTAGTCATGTCCCACGTAGACAGGGGGAGGGTGGTGAGTCTACTTGCTGTGTTGGCTGGAGAGAGAGGTCACATCTGAGCAACAAAAGAGGTTCTCTTGGGGGTGACTCTTAGGCTTAATTTTAAGTAGGCTTGACCTATCCCCTGTGGGGATACCCCAAGACTGGGGGCTCAGCCTATAGCTTTGGTTGTCTACACTGCTTGTGAGAATATCAAGAATTCAATTTGGGGAAGTTGAGTTTTCCCCCATTCTCACCATTCCCCTTCGGGGACTTTGCAAATACTTTTCCACTCACTGATCAAATCACTCTGGGATTCATCAGGGCATCACCTGGACAAACCAACAAAATCTCATGTCCTATGCAAAGTTCCATGTACTTAAGGTGTTCAATCAACTATCTGCATAAGTTATATTAGGAGATGCACTAGTCAAAGTATAGATTTGTACCAAATAAACATTTTTTGCTTTAGTCTCACACATTATTGAAATTTTAAAATATTAAGTACCATCTATTTTCAGCACTCTGCAGTAATGACATTCTTTTGTTCTTCCTCATGCAAAAACATTTTTAAATTTGTACATTTAGTCACTATCATTATACACTCTAGGCATTCCTAGATTACACCATCTCAATCTTTATTGTCTGTCTTTCTTTCTGATTTCATTTGTGCCCCAGCCCTCCTCCCTCTATAATTCTCATATGCAGTTTCATTCAGTGTTTTAACATAATTGTATTACAGTTAGGTAATATTGTGCTGTCCATTTCTGAGTTTTTATATTCAGTCCTGTTGCACAATCTGTATCCCTTCAGCTCCAATTACCCAATATCTTACCCTATTTCTACCTCCTGATGGTCTCTTTTACCAAGGGAATATTCCAAGTTTATTCACTAATGTCAGTTCATATCAGTGAGACCATACAGTATTTGTCCTTTTCTTTCTGGCCAATCACACTCAGCATAATGTCCTTAAGGTCCATTCATGTTGTTACATACTTCATAACTTTATTCTGTCTTACAGCTGCATAGAGAATTGACATCTTAACTATATTTAGCCTTCCTATCCATGAGCAGGAAATATCTTTCCACCTATTTAGATCTCCTTTGCTTTCTTTTAGCAACGTTATGTAATTTTCTGTGTCCAAGTCCTTTATGCCCCCTAGTTAAGTTCATTCCTAAGTAATTGATTCTTTTATTTGTTGTTTTGGATGGAATTTTTTCCTTAACTGATTCCTCAGCTAGGTCATTGCTCATGTATAGAAATGCTACTGATTTTTGCACATTAATTTTATATCCCACCACCTTGCTGATTTTCTTTATTAGCACAAGTAACTTTGTGGTAGATTTCTCAGGATCTTCCAAGAATAGTATCATATCATCTGCAAATAATGAGAGTTTTACTTCTTCCTTTCCAATTTGGATGCCTTTTATTTCTTTGTCCTGCCTGATTGCTCTAGCTAGAACTTTTAGCACAATGTTGAATAATAGTGGTGACAGTGGGCATCCTTGTCTTGTTCCTGATCTTAGGGGGAAAGCTTTCAGTCTCTCTCCACTGAGTACAATGCTGGCTATCAGTTTTTCATATATTCCCTTCATCATATTGAGGTAGTTACCTTTGGTTCCTGTCTTTTGGAGGATTTTTATCAGAAAAGGATGCTGAATTTTGTCAAATACTTTTTAAGCATCAATCGAGATGATCATGTGATTTTTCCCTTTTGATTTGTTAATGTGCTGTATTACATTAATTGAATTTCTTATGTTGAACCATCCTTGCATATATGGTATAAACTCCACTTGGTCATGGTGTATAATTCTTTTAATGTGCTGTTGGATTCAATTTGCTAATATTTTATTGAGAATTTTTTACATTTATGTTCATTAAGGAGATTGGCCTATAGTTTTCCTTTCTTATAGTTACTTTTCCCAATTTTGGTATTAAAATGATATTAGCTTCATAAAATGAGTTAGGTAGAGCTCCTTTTTCCTCAGTTTTTTGGAAAAGATTGAGCAGTATTGGTATTAGTTCTTTATGGAATGTTTGATAAAATTCCCCATGTGGAGCCATCTGGCCCTGGGCTTTTCTTTGTAGGAAGATTTTTGATGACTGATTGAATCTCTTTACTTGTGATTGGTTTGTTAAGCTCTTCTGTTTCTTCTTGAGTCAGTGTAGCTTGTTTGTGTGTCTCCGGGAATTTGTCCATTTCATCTAAGTTGTCTAGTTTGTTGGCATATAGTTGTTCATAGTATCTTCTTATGGTTTCTTTTATTTCTTCGGGTCTGTGGTAATGCACCCCTTCTCGTTTCTGATTTTGTTTATATGTATCCTCTCTCTTTTTTTTTTTGTCAGTCTTGCTAGTGGCCCATCAATTTTATTGATTTTCTCAACGAACCAACTTTGGGTTTTATTGATTCTTTCTATTGTTCTTTTGTTCTCCCATTCATTTATCTCTGCTTAATCTTTGTTATTTCTCTTCTCCTATTTGCTTTGGGGTTAGTTTGCTGTTCTTTCTCAAGTTCCTCCAAGTGTACTGTTAAGTCCTTGATTTTTGCTCTTTCTTGTTTTTTACTATAGGTATTTAGGGCAATAAATTTCCCTCTCAGCACAGCCTTTGCCACAACTGATAAGTTTTGATAACTTATAGTCTCATTTTCATTCATCTCCAGATAGCTACTGATCTCTTTAGCAATTTCTTCTTTGACACACTCGTTGTTTAAGGGTGTGTTATTCAATTTCTGTATATTTGTGAATGTTCTCATTCTTTGGTGGTTATTGAGATCCAGCTTCATCCCATTGTGATCAGAGAATGTGCTTTGAATAATTTCAATATTTTTAAGCTTATAAAGACCTGTTTTGTGGCCCAGCATGTGATTTATCCTGAAGAATGTTCCATGAGCACTAGAGAAGAATGTATAACCTTGTGCTTTGGAGTGCAATGACGTATAGATATCTGCTAGGTCTAATTCATTTATCAATTTATTCAACTTCTCCATTTCCTTGTTGATCTTCTGCCTTGTTGTTCTATCTATATAGAGAGTGATGTATTGCAGTCTTCTACTATTATTGTTGAAACATCTATTGCTCCCTTCAGTTTTGCCAATGTCTGTCTCATGTATTTTAGAGCTCCTTGAGTGGGAGCATAAACATTAATGATTGTTATATCTTCTTAGTGAATTGATCGTTAAATTAGTATATAGTGTCCTTCTTTGTCTCTTATGTTGTCTTTACATTTAAAGTCTATTTTGTCCGATAATAGTATAGCCACTCCTGCTTTCTTTTGCTTACAGCTTGTGTGGAAAATCTTTTTCTAGTCTTTTACTTTCAATCTATTTGTATCCTTGTGTCTAAGATGAGTCTCTTGTAAGCAGCCTATAGCTGGATTATGTTTCTTAATCCATTCTGCTAATCTGTATCTTTTCATT
>PVIY010002601.1:0-125203 GCA_004026745.1 Myrmecophaga tridactyla
TGTAATATTAAAATATATATAAATTTAAAATGCTTCAAAATAAAGGAAAATATATTGTTTTATAATTTAATTTTGTGATTATGGAATAAAAATGATTTTATATCCAAATTTAATTATTTGCGTATGTGATCTTGCCAAGGAATTTTTTAAGATGCCACAGAAATTAAAATTTCCATTAAAGGAATAAATTAGGTCCACAAATATTACTCTATAATTATTTGAGCTATTAGAGCATAAGAATAAGAAACTATAACTGCTTTATTGTTCTTTCTTGTTTAGCAAGGCCTTTCAAGTCTGGGAACAGTACTTTTTAAAATAATGACCATTCTAAAGCTTTAAATATAATTATTCTTTCAAGTTTTTTTTAGTTTTCACTTTTGCTCCGTACATGGTGGAGGAAGACGTAGCCAAATAGAAGAGCTAAGGTATTGGAGATCAAGAGGGAGCTGAGAATGTATGGCCCCTGAAATTGCAGATATATCGAGTTTTTGCACCCTGGCAGATAGTTTTCCCCATGGACTCCACAAAACTATTTGATGAGAGTCCAGGAAAAATGTTCCTTGCGGTACAGACCTGGGAGATTCATGAAACCAACCACACACATAGCTCCCATCTATACTCAGCACAAAAACCTTAGCATTTACAGGTGAGGGAGTAGGGCAAATCCACTATTGCCTTTAGGGCACTGTTGAAACCTGTAGCAGAGCAGGGACTTAGATCCCTGTGGAAAGAGCTGGAATGCGCTGTTGGGCCCAGAACTTCAGCGGAGGGAGGAAACAATGAAAAGCTCTCACCCAGGAGACAAAGGGACACACTGCTTGCCCAAGACTGAGGCTTTAATAGAATTAAAGAGAATACACCCTCTGTGGTGGTTAGTAGTTAAGTACCCAGGAAAAAATGTGTCCTTACTCTTAATCCATCCTTGCGTGTATGGACCCATCATAAATAGGACCTTTTAATGAGGCTGCTTCATTTAAGTTGTGACCCAACTGAATTAGGACGGGTCATAATCCTGTTACTGGAGGCCTTACAGAGAAGGTCAAGAGAGAGAAAGGCACAAAGAACAGCCAGAAGCTGGACGACAATCAAACCAGGAAGAGAAAGAAGACATTGCCATGTTACAGAAAAAACAAGGAACCCCAAAGATTGCTGACCAGCCAGAACATAGGAACCCTGGAGGAAGCTAGCCTCCAAGCCTCTGAAACTGTGAGCCAATAGATCCCTGTTGTTAAACCAAGCCACTGTATGGTACTTTGTGTTAGCAGCTGGGAAACTGAGACACCCCCCCACCCACCCAATACCAGCAAAATAACAAGTGGAAAGTAACAAGTGAAATTCTGCTTGAATATTTGCAAGAGCATGGTGGTAAAAGCAACACATGGTACAGCACAAAAGGAAGATGGAAAGCTGAAAGTGGAACAGACATTGAGTAAAGCCCTCTGGCAAACAAGTCTGCACCTTTAACACCAATTCAAAAGAGGATTTTGAGGTCTTTGGGCCCATGAAAAAGAGGGTGGACCAAAAAGGGGACAGGAATCTGAAGGACAGGACCAACTCTCCTTTCTCCAGCCTGGTTCCCTCATGGATCTTCTAGGAGTTCAAGAATCTGTCCTCCCAAACATTATGAAGGTACTTGAGTCAAATAAGGAGATAAAACATGTTTTAGCTAATGACTTGTTAAATAACTTACCACTGAAACATAAGTTCTGTGGGTCTCTATTTTTACTCTTCCCCCAGGTGCCACAGATGTCATGGGTGTGCCTACCTAGGAGGAGTTTGGCTTGCCAAGTGCCACTGAGCTTCTTAAAAGCTATACATGTTACCAACCCATGCACTTCCCACAAAAAACAAAAACAAAAACAAAAATTCAACAGATGGCACTACAATAATGGGATACTCACATGGAAAAAGAATGAAATGTGCCCCCTGCCATACAGCATACAAAAAAAAAAAGCTATACATGATGGATGCATCTCACCCACCACATGGAGAACCCGGTGCCATTCCTGACCCATGCACCACACCACCACAAAAAAAGGTTGTGAGCAAAATTCCTCATGATGCACATAATAAGTAATAAGTATTTGCCCCTGTGTGTATGTATAGAAATAGAACACATATATATAGGGAAACCCACACAAAAAAAGCTATGCATAAAACTTTTGAGCTCTTGGTCCTTGTTTTTGTGCTTTCTCCATAACACCACTCAATCCTCCCTAATTCATCTTATCTTTTCTTAATATTCTTAATAGTCTTATCTATTCTTAATATGAATAGAATGCATGATTTTCAGTCAGATGATCTTTTCAAGAAGAGGATTTGAAAAATCAACAAAAGTCATTTTAAAAATCCTCATAATATGAAACACCTGTAAAGCAGTGTGCTAAAGCTGACAAAGGAAAAGAAAATAAATGGCATTATTTCTATTTGCTGAACTTTGAGTGTAGCAGTTTTAATTATTTTGCATATATAAAAAATGAAAGCTTATGATTACATAAAGACACAAGCATTTTCTACCACATATATATATATATACAGACCTATATTGCATCCATAAATTTTCTCCAACTTGGTCTGTAATATTATAAAGCAATTTTTATGCATTCGATTAAGCCCCCCCCCAAAAAAATATTCTAGTCCTAACCCCTAGTGCCATGAATGTGACCCTATTTGGAAATAGAATCTTTGAAGCTGCCATCAATTAACATGAAGCCAAACTGGATCAGGATGAGACCTACTCCAACTTGACAGATGTCCTTTTTTTTAAAAAAAAATTTTAATTGTGAAATATATATGCTGAAAAGTGGTAAATTTCAAAGTATAGTTTAACAAGTAGTTATAGAACAAATTTCAAAGTATGGTATAAGTTACAGCTCCACAATTTCAGTATTTCCTTCTGGCTGAAACTAAAAAAAAATCTATATAATGAATCAGTAGTCATACTAATTGTGAAATCCTAACTTCTCTGTTACAACTCCTTTCTCTCATTTCATCATTCTCTCAATCTTCAGGAATATATAGGCTATGGCCTTTCTAACTTCTTTATGCTGCAAAGGGGTGTCAGCATTATGGGGTAGAGGAATGCAACTGGTTGATGTTCTGCGAGAGACCAGTACCTTTAAGTTTCCAGACTTATGTGGCAAAGGAACAATCTGAAGGTTTTACATTTCTGAAAAAGAAATGTAATAAGTAAATCTTTTATAGAGTCTTAAATAGAGCCTGGGTTTTCTTTATGGTTTCAGGAATACTGTTGATTGGGGCATGACATACCATGGCAATTAGTAATATCCAACTGAAGCTTGCATAAAAGTAATCTACAGAATGACCTCTCAACTCACTGATCTCTTTTAGCCACTGAAACCTTATTTTGTTTAATTTCTTTTTTCTCTTTTTGTCAAGAAGGCATTGTCAATCCCACGGTGCCAGGGCCAGGTTCATCACTAGGGGTCATGGCCAATGTTGCCAGGGAGACTTACACCTCTAAAAGTCATGTCCCACATGGGGGGAGAGTAGTAAATTTATTTGGGAGGTTGTCTTAGAGAGAGAGAGCAAGGCCACATCTGAGCAACAAAAGAGGTTCTGTCAGGGTGATTCTTAGGCATATTTATAAGTAGGCTTAGCTTCACCATTGCAGAAATAAGTTTCATAAGGACAAGCCTCAAGACTGAAAGTGTGGCTTATTGAATTGAGAGTCCTCAATGCCTGAGAGAATATTAGGAATTTGCCAGTTGGAGAAGTTTAATAGTTCTTGATTTTTTCTCAAGTCCCTCAAGGGATTTTGCAAATACTTTTTTATTATCTGCCTAAAATACTCTGGAATGTGTCAGGGTATTACACTACGCTATACACAATCAGCAGATCTCATTCCCTATTCTAGACTCCATATATTTAGGTTGTTCAAATAAACTGGTCGGACAGGTTAAGTTAGATAGTGTGCTATAGAAAATTTAAATTATGGGCAAAATAAATATCTCTTCCTTTGGTCTCACATAGAAGTTGAAGTTTTAAAATACAAACAATATCATCCTTTACCCTGTATTCTGATTTACCTTAGTCCCAACCAGATCAGCTTCATTCATATCTCTAATTGAAGTCTGATCTCTTTTTCATCTTCTGTAATAGTTTCTGTATGGAGTAATGCTTTTCAGAGCTGCAGAACTCCAACTCTCCAACTCTGAGTCTTAGGTTTCACAGAGGTACCCATAGATCCAGGGAACCATGAAGTTATACTCAAAGAGCACAGCAACTCAGAATTTAGAAACAACACTTAAAACTCAGGAATAAATGTGATTGCTGTAAGGACTCATAATCCATGCCTTAATCTACTTATAAGCATTTTCTAAATGTGACCATACAATATTTGCCCCTTATTTCTGGCTTATTTTGTTCAGCATAATATCCTCAAGTTTCATACACCTCACTACATGCTTCACAGCTTAATTCCTTTTTGTAGCCTCACAATATTCCATCATATGTATATACCCCATTTTGCCTTTGTGCTCATCAGTCAATGGATGCTTCAGCCACTTCCAACCCTTGGCTATCATGAATGATACCATCATAAACATCATTGTGCAAAGGTCTATTCATGTCCTTGCTTTCTGTTCTTTCAAGTATATTCCTAGAAACAGGATTGCTTAATTCTATGGTGACCCTTTATTTAACCTTCTCTGGAACAGCTACATTACCCTCTGTGGAGAGGCTGCACCATTCTACTTCCCTACCAACACTGAATAGGTATATCTCTCTCTTTTCCCATCTTCCCCAACACTTGTATCTCTGCTTACTTATTCATTTTTTGGATCTACAGTTTTTGTTGTGATATGTTCACATACTATATATTCTATTCAAAATATAAAATCAATGTCTCACAGTATCCTCACTTAATTATACAATGATCATCACTCTCAATTTCAGAAAATTTTCACCGCTCCAAAGAGAAAAATAATAGATACAGATGTCCTTTAAAGGAGAGAAAAATTTGACACAGAGAACCACCAAGTGGCAAAGGTAGATATCAAGTCATGCTACCATAAGCCAAGGAATGCCATGGAGTAATGCCCTCTCACAAGAAGCCAGGGGAGAGGCATGGAAGGGATTCTTCCTTTAAGAGGCTGCATGGTGCTGTGGCTCCCTCAATTTCAGACTGGCCTCCGGTACCATAAGATAATAAATTTTTGTTATTTAAGCCAATTAGTCTGCAGTATGTTATCTCAGTACTGGCAAACTAAGGCAGAAGTTAATTTTCAAACAAAGGACAGCTAGAAACCTCCTTTGTTATTCCATATGTATATGTTTTCTAAATTCTTGGAAGTTGGAATTCAGCATTTAAATTGAATTTGCCTCCAATATAGACAATCTAGTATTCTATAAGGTAAGGGAACAATCTCTTCTTTATTAGAATGAGTAATGCAAAAGCCGCACTTCTCAAATTGATCTATAGGTACATACAATCCCAATCAAAACCTGAAAAGAATTTCTTATAGATATGAATAACTTACTCGAAAAATTTGTATAGAAAGCAACTGGATGAGCCAAAACAATTTTGATAAAGGAGAACAAAGATGATTCACAGTAACTGATTTTAAAACTTAGTCTAAAGCTTCAGTAATCAAGACTATTTAATAATGACAAAAGGATGGATCTATGTGTCCAGATAGACCAGAGAGCACAGAAAGAGATGTACACAAATACGGCTGGTTGTTGACAAAAGAACACTGGCAATTCAATGGAGAAAGAATAGTTTTTCTAATAAACTGTACAGGAATAATTGGACATTCTTGAAAAAAAATTAGCTCCAACCTTTACTCCTTATACAAAAATTAACTTAAAATTGATCATGGGCATAAATGTAAACAATGAAACTTTTAGAAGAAAAAATAGAAAGGAAAATTTAGTTTGGTAAAGAGTTCATGACACCAAAATCATAGTTCTTGAAAGAAAACATTGATAAATTGGACTTCATCAACATGAACAATTGTCTCTTAGAAAGACCCTGTTAAGAGAATGAAAATACAATTTACACAGTGGATTGATTGCCTATCTGAAAAAATGTTTATATCCATCATATATATATATTTTAAAATCTCAAAACTTGTAATTGTCCCCATAAAAATTTTAAAGGGCAAAAGATTTAAACAGACTCTTCACCAACTAAGATGTGTTGAAGGCAAAAAGAAAAAACATAGGAAAATATTCTACATTATTAGTCATCAGTTGAATGCAAATTAAAACCACATCAACATACTTTAATACACACTTATTAGAATGGCTAAAATAAAGTTTAAAAGATACCATAAAGTATTGATGAGAATGTGGAGCCATGGAACTCTCATCTGTTGCTGATGGGAATGCAAAATGGTACAGTCATGCTGGAAAACAGTTTGGTAATTTCTTATAAAGTTAAATGCAAACTTTCCACATGATCCAGCAATCTGGGTATCTACTTTTAGATATATACTCTAGAGAAATGAAAACCTATATTCACTAAAAACCTTCACACTTATGTTAGAGCTGCAATATTCTTAATTGTCAAAAAAACCCTGGAAGCAACTCAAATGCCCTTCAGTGGATGAATGGATAAACAAACTGTTGTACATCCATATAGGAGTACTATTTGGCAGTAAAAAGGAATGAAATGTTGATACATGCAACTATATGCATAAATCTTAAATGCATTATGCTAAGTGAAGGAAGCCAGAATCAGTGATTATATACTACATGCTTCCATTTATATGACATTCTAGAAAAAACAAAACTAATGGGAATGAGAACAAACTGGTAGTCATGAGGATTTAGAGATAGGAAGAGGTTGTGAATGGAAAGAGATGGCATAGAGGAATTTTGGGGCACAATAGAAGAGTTCTTTATGCTGATTGAGCTGTATTTTATATTTCTTAATGTATTTGTGAAAACCCAGAGAACTGCATACACAGTTCTCTGTGTACAAAAAAAAAGTGAAACTTACTGTATGGAAATTTTATATGTAAATGATAAAAAATAATATCTACAAACAAGCAAACCAAACAACAGAATATATTCAGAATCCACCTATTTCTCACCATTGCACTGTCACAACTGTAGATTGGATGAGCATCATCTTATACCTGTGTTGTTGTCATGACCTCCTCATTCTCTTTCCTCTTGCTCCTCTAGACTCCATTCGAACATCACAGCCAGAGTCCACTTTTAAAATCATAGGTCATATCATTTCACTCCTCTGCTCAAAGTTGTCCAAAGGCTCCCCATTTCATTCAGAATAAAATCAAAGCAAAACACAAACCCTGCTAGAGGCCCTTTATGATTTACTCCTCACCCACATCCTCCCCATGGCTCACCCCGCTCCATTTTCACTGGCCTCCTTATTGTACCTCACACAACGTACAGGCTGGCCTTAGAGACTTCGCTGTAGCTAGTCCCTCTGCCTGGAACATTCTTCTCCAGATTCTCACCCCATGCAATATTCTCACAATGATCGCCATCTAAATAAGGCCAACGCTGATCATTCTGTTTAGTATTGGAGGATTCTTCCACTCAGTTCTCCCAATTCCCTGCTCACAAGTTCATTTTTACAGTAGCTATTGCCTTCCATTAGACTATGTAAGTCATTTATTTCTGTGCATGTTATTTATTGTCTCTCTCCCCCAATTAGAATGTAAGGAACAAGAGGGCAAGAGTTTTTGCATTTTTATTCACTGATGTAATCTAATATCTAAAAAAAAACAGTTTTACATTGAATAAAAGCTCAATAAATATTTTTGGAATTAATAAATAACTGAAAGTTATGAAAACCTATGAAGGTTTCTGGAAACTAATTAAGGATATATAAAAGGAATTTTTTAAGGACTCATTAAGGGTGGGCCACAGTGGCTCAGCAGGCAGAGTTCTTGCCTGCCATGCCAGAGACCCGGGTTTGATTCCCCATGCCTGCCCATACAAAAAAATAAAAAATAAAGACTCGCTAAAAGCAAAATTAGATTTGTTCCATATGACCTGTGTGCTGGTTTGAAAGGATGTATGTACCCTAGAAAAGCCATGTTTTAATCCTAATCCCATTTTGTAAAGGCAGCTGTTACTTCTAATCGATCTTCAGTACTATATGTTTGAAACTGCAATTAGATCATCTCCCTGGAGATGTGACTCAATCAAGAGTTGTTGTTAAACTGGATTAGGTGACTACATGTTTCTGCCCATTAGGTGGGTCTTGATTGGTTTACTGGAGTCCTATAAAAGATGAAACATTTTGGAGAATGACAGATTCAGAGAGAACAGAGAAGAATGACATAGCCACAAGAAGCAAGGAGCCCAAAAGCCAGCGATCTTTGGAGATGAAGAAGGAAAACGCTTCCTGGGAAGCTTCATGAAACAGGAAGCCAGGAGAGAAAGCTAGCAGATGTTTGCCATGTGCCTTTCCAGTTGAGAGAGAAGCCCTGACTGTGTTCACCATGTGCCTTCTCACTTGAGAGAGAGACCCTGAACTTAATCGGCCTTCTTGAACCAAGGTATCTTTCCCTGGATGCCTTAGATTGGACATTGCTATAGACTTGTTTTAACTGGGACATTTTCTTGGCCTTAGAACTGTAAACTAGTAACTTATTAAATTCCCCTTTTTAAAAGCCATTCCGTTTCTAGTATATTGCGTTCTGGCAGCTCGCAAATTAGAACCACCTGGAACTTTCACTAGCACAGCCATGGCCTTCTCTAATTTGCAAGGTTTATAGCACTTCTATTCTAATCCAGCTCCAAATCTAACTTGTTATTAGATCTTAATCAAGTTGTTATCTCCCTAAGCCTGTTTTCTATTCTATAAAATAAGGTGTTTGAACAAAAGCCTTTCAAGAACTCCTGTGGACTTCGTAGGGATTCATATATACTTTGCACATTAGAATCACCTGGGGAATTTTTATAAACTATTGATGCCTGAGTGCCATCCCCAAATATTCTAATTTAATTGGTCTTGGTGAGGTTTAAGCACTGATATTATTAAAGTATCCCTTTATAGCCAGGTTTGAGACCCACTTTCCCATGGGTTCAACCATGTTTCAGGAGCATCCTCCATGGATATACACTGATGTGCTCAGTCGTTTGTTATAATGAATACAGATCACATTAAATTGGTCACATTGGGATATGTCAGAATAAGTAGATCAAAGCAACATGCTACATGTACAGACACTAAAAGCCTGTATAGAAATGAATGGTCTTGCCTGGGCTCCATCTTGGCTTCTTCCCATTTCACTGCTGCCTCTGAGTACACTGACTCTGTTGATTTTCAAATTCCTTAAACTGCTGAATAAACATACTGTATCACTTGTTCTTTTTCTATACATGTATCTTTAAAACTAAGTAAGTCATTTGCTTGCTTATGCCAACCTAGGTGGGTCTTGGTCATTTTCATGCACTCTTAAGAATTGTGCAGACCCTGTACGATACCCCTTCAAGTTCAATGACTATCATTGAATCTTGGCTCCTAGATTTCAGAAGCCTCATAAGTTAGCTCCTCAGACTTGTTCCAGAAATATGAACCTAACCTACTTATTTATGACTACCATTTTTTTTTGAGTAATGAAAATGTTCTGACTACCTTTTGAGACATCATTAAAAGAGCAGCACCTGGCGCCCTCCCACACCCTCAGAAGCTACCATCCAGAACAGCTGCCTAATTGCCCTTTCCCTTCCTGCTCTCATAATTGGGAGAAGATTGCATTGTGGAGAGTCATGTCACAGGCCCTAAAATCGAGAAACCTGGCATAACCAATAAATTGGAAGGGAAAATTTTAGTCACACTAATGCTTGGAAAGTTCCTCTGGTGCTCCCATTTGCTATTTTTTAAATGAATTTTTCAACTCTTTAATTTAAAATGATGCACAAAGTATTGCAAATATGCCCCCTTAACTTCTTGGAACTTTGTTGCTTAGCTGTTTTGACAACAGCAATTACTGAAATTGTAAAATACAAGAATGTTCTACTTCATCTTGTGAATTAAGACTCGAAGTCTAAATAATGAAGATGTTTTTAGGATTTTTATGCCTATAGACTTTGTCCTGTCTCTTACATGCCCTAAAGTGGGACATAAATTACATACTGAACCGTTTCCCTAAAATAGTGCTTTCTTTCCTGATACTTTAACTTTTTCTTTTCTTTCTCTTTCTTCTTGAAAGAGAACAGGTATACCACATTTGTCAGATATATAGGGGGAAACCCTCAGTGTTAGTCAGTGCTGGGTACTGTCATTAGAGATAGTTATGAAGTCATTAGGAGACTCATCACAGAGTCTGCAGAAAGAGAGAGGAGAACATCATAATGCTCGCTTCTCAGATTTGGCTTTGCCTTCATACTCAACCTGAGAATGAATACTAAAGTGCAAGCTCTGGACAGCCAAATCCTACACGTGGTAAAGGGGGGGCCATCATAAAGGAGAAAATGTGCTTCATCCTTCTTTGTATTTTCCAAGCCACCAAGCTCATTGTCACATTAGAATTATTTGGGGAACTATTCCAGTAAATATTCCTTCTGCCTGGTGGCCAAGTTCTTCTTCCTTGCATACCTCTTTCTTGATCTCTGCATGTTTAGATATAAGCTTAAATGTCTCCTTTGCAGAAAAGTGTTCTCCAATCATCCAATCCAAAATTGCCCCACTGTGTATAATTTATAGCATTTTCACTATCTAAAAATACATCATTTAGTCAGCTCCCTCCTTCTGATTATAAATGCCATTGGAGTAGGGGGAGACCTTGTGCTCCTACCCTCCTAAGTGTGCACATCACCTACAAAGTGCCTGAACCACAGGACATGCTTAGAGGGTTTTTGTTGAATGATAAGAGCATGCATAGCTGGGGGAAAGGAATGAAGGAGAGTCAGTAAGTGCAATCCCCTAACATCCTCATAACTGGGAGGGATGGGACCAGAGACAATCTAGGGATCATTGTAATAGCAGATTATGGTTAAGAAGCAGAAAGACCTTGGTATACCGCTGCATTTGCAATGTGGAGTCTTCCCTCCCTAAAACCACTCCAGCACACAAAAGCTGACTATGGTAGGCAAAACAATGGGCTCCCAGAGATGTTAAAACCTCAATCCCCAAAAACTGTGGCTATGTTACCTTACAAGGCAGAAGGTTAAGATGTAGATGTGATTCAAGGTGAGGACCTTGATATCAGGAGATAATACTGGACTATCCAGGTAGTACAATCTAATCCTTTTAAATGTGCAAGAATGGGTCAGAGAGATGATATGTAAGGACTTGATTCACCATTGCTGGTTTTGAAGATGGAGGGAGAAGTCATGAGCCAAGGAATGTGCCAGCCTCTAAAAATGGTGAACCGCCCTCTTTTAGTGTTTAGCTATTAAAACAAACACGGTAAAATGGGTTGACTTAAACAGTAGGAATTAATTGTCTCATGGTTTCAGAGGCTAAAAGGCTTGCTTCTTCTTGAGGCTGGTATCTTCTGACTGGCTGGCAAACTTTGGGTTTATTTGGTTTTTCTGTCACATGGCAATACACACGGAGCTGTCTTCCTCTTTCTCTTCTGGATTCCATTGACTTCCAGCTTCTGGTTCTTCTCTGTGTCATCTTCATATCCAATTTCCTTTTGTCGATGAGAACTTCACCCCTATTATGTCAAAGCCCACCCTCACTCAGAAATAGGGATTGGATCCTGAACTTGCCTTTTGTAGGGGGTGGTGGTGATTCAATCCTCAGTAGACCCTGAGTCTGCAGCTAGCAAGGAAATGAAGACCTTGGCCGTACAAGGAATTGAATTCTGCCATCAACCTAAATGACCAGGAAATGGATTCTCTCCTTGAACCTACAGAAAGGGACACAGCTGGCTGACACTTATTGTAGCGGAGCCCTGCTGACACCAGAGCGTGCTGAGCCCTGTTCTGGGTTCGGGGGATCTCTTCACAAAAAGAATTCAGGGATGAAAGGGGCCAATAGTAGTAAGTGGTAAATTCTATTGAAGAGTGAGAGAGTACACACTAAAGGAATTAACACAGATGTGCTCAAGGTAGAGACATGCACTGAGTGAAGCAGGTTAGCTTGTTGTATAGGGAGGGCTTTGTAGTATATTTTCCACTTCGACCTGTTAACAACAGTAGTGTCGTCTTTGTTCCAGGAGGAGATAGTCCTCAGTGCTTATGGAGCTGTCGTGTATTAAAATTTGTTTTGGGGCAGGTGTTTAATAATCTTATGATCCCATGTTTTTTGTTGTTAATTAAGAGTCTGCTTTGGGCCCATGATTTTACAAGCTTTCATGGTTTGAGGAGGTTTGGGGACTTTAGGGGAAATTTTTGTGCTAGGGAGTTTGCAGTCTACATCAATTCCCTTAGAGCTGAATAGGAAACTAGGGACCTGCTGTTGTCCTATTCTATCCCGCTTTACCATTACTTCAGCCTGGTGAACTCATACTGGACTAATGACCTCCAGATGTGAAAAATAACAAAATTGTGTAGTTTTAAGCCACTAAGACTGTGGTAATTATTAAGGCAGTAATAATAATAAAAAACCTAATACTTTGATTACAAACCCTTAGATCAGAAAAATATGGTTGAGTGAAATGCAAGTAAAATCAGTGGTGGTGGTATGTGAATATTTAAGCACATTATCCTGCTCCTCTGATGCCAAGATGTGTCTTTAAGAAAAAAACAATGAATATAGTTTAATTTACAATGGAGTTGATCTTTCAGAGACCTGCTCCAATGAAATGTTTCATGATTCTTTTATTCATTGAATTTAAAGCATTGAAAGCAGTTAAAAATATTTGTGTTTCATTAGCAGTAATATCATAAACACATCTCTTTATTCCACTAAGAGAGCATTGCATGTATCTTTTTTGCTCTCTCTCTTAGTCTTACTCTCTTTACAACTTACTTACCCATAATTTGCCATTGATTATGGATACTAAGAAAGGAATAATTTTCTTTCATTCATGGTGATAGTATAATTTAGAGGAAAGGGTCTAAATTCTCTTCAGGTTCTGTAATAGTTACTCCATAGAATATGTAGTTGACAATATTAAAACATTTTCATTTTAACTAAAAGTTTTGTTTTGAGATAGTTGTAGGATCACATGCAGTTTGTAAGGAAGGAAAGAGAGCAATCCTGTATATTCTTCTCCCAATTTCCCCCAATGGTGAGGAATTACAAAACCATAGTATAGTATCACAGCCAAGAAATTGACATTAATATGGTCAAGATACAGAGCAGTTCCATCATCACAATGATTGATTTCATCAATCCTTCATGTTGTCCTTTTATGGCCACATCCACTTCCTTCTTGCCCCTCCCCATCATTAACCCCCAGAAAACTCTAATTGACTCTCCATTTCTATCATGTTTGTCATTACAATAATATTTTATGAATGCAATCATAAAAAATGTGCCTTTTGAGATTGGCATTTTTTTATTCAACATAATTCTCTAGACATTCATCCAGGTTATTGCATATATTAATAGTTTGCTCTTTTTATCACTGAATAGTTTTCTATGGTATGAATGCACCACAGTTTGTTTAGACATTCATCTGCTGAAGGATGTTTGGGTTGTTTTCAGTTTGTGGTTATGCATAAAGCTGCTATAGACGTTTTTGTAAAAACTTTGTGTGAACATAAGCTTCGTTTTTCTGAGATAAAAACCCAGGAGTGCATTGCTTGATAATATTGTGGTTGCATGTTTTTCTTTAAAAACTGCCAGGCTGTTTTCCAGAGTGGCTGTACCATTTTATATTCCTTCCAGCAATGGGTGAGTGATGAGTGACTCAGTTTCTCCATGTCCTTGTCAGCACTTGGCATGGTCACTACTGTCTTTATTAACCACTCTATTAGGTATATAGTGAAACAGCACATTGGTTTTACTTTGTATTTATCTAATTGATAATGAGGTTGAATATCTTTTTCTGTACTTATCATCTGTGAGTCCTAGTTAGTAGACTGCCTGTTTATGTCTTTTGCTCATGTTCTAACTGGATTGTTTATTTCATTGCAGTTGACTTTTAAGAGTTTTTAATATATTCTAAATACTAGTCCTTTGAGGGATATGTGGTTTACAAATATTTTCTTCTAGTCCATAGCTTGTCCTTTGATCCTCTTAAGAAGTTATTTTACAGTGCAAAAGTTTTTAATTTCATGAAGTCCAATTTATCGATTTTTTCTTTATGGATCTTGCTTCAGAGTCAAGTTAAGGAACTTCTACCTAGTCCAAGATCCTAAGCACTTTCTCCTTTTATTTTTTTTTAAACTGAAAATGTTACAGTTTTACATTTTAAATTTAAGTCTGTGAGGCTTTAGGAGTTAATTTTGTTTACATTGCAAGACTTAATCAAGGTTCAATGAACGTGTTAGGGAAATCACAATCACAGGCCATTGCACAGACCTCACTTAACCCACCTCTTCTCTGGGGAAGTCACCAAGGAAAGCTGTGGCCATCCTCTGGCTTTTCTACCCCCACCTCCTCTTCTATTGTGTTCCATTCCACAACCTAGGGGAGATGTTATGTCTAGAGAAAAGGCCCGGCCAGACCTTAAATGTGGAAACTAGGAACAAGCAGCCCAGATGTTTTTCAGAACAGGAGCTCTAAGCAGCAGCCCACTCACCCCCGACCCAGGTGGATAAAATCCACATTCAGCTTAGATTTGTCTCTCTTCTCTGGTGCAAAGCGGGGTGTGTGGAGCTGCCATCTGCCACCCTGGCAGTTTTCAGCTAGCCCCAGGAGACTGGCTGTGATGGGACTTCTTTCCTTGTACTTTTGGACTCTTTGTTCTATGTGATTGGCAAGGAGATTATTTACCCTTTCTGGACTTATTTGTTCAATAAATGGATCATTGCTGAAAGTTTCTGTTCTGCCCTCAACTTGTATTCCCATTACTTGTAGCAATTTGTTCCACAGAATGTCCAAAGGTTCTATCACCTTTTGTTGAAAAGGTGTTGTCTCTCCCCCATTGAATTGTGTTTGCAACTTTGTTAATAAATTGGGCATATTTGTGGGTCTCTTTCTGGGTTCTATATTCTGCCCCATTGATTTATATATTATCTCTCCACCCATGCCACGCAGCATTAATAAAATTGATCAATTGAATTAACATAATTGATTAATATAATTTTTATAATTAATATAATTGATTAATATGAATGATTATAATTAATGTACTTGATTAATATAATTGATTCCTATAACTATATAATAAGTTTTGAAATCAGGTCAACTGCTGCTGCTTTATTCTTTTTAAAATTATAATTGTACTATTACCTATAATCCATATTTACATTAGGGTATTTTCCTAATATAACATTCTATTAATAACACTTTGTTACATTTGTGATCATTCATGACAGTACATTTTATAATTACTCTATTAACTATAGTCCATAATTTACAACAGGTTTCACTGTATTATACAGTTTTATGTTTTATTTTTCAATTTCTATTCCAGTAACATATATACAACCTAAAATTTCCCCCTTTTAACCATATTCACATATATAATTCAGTGTAGTTAATTATACTTAGAATGTTGAGCTTCCCTCAACACCATCCATTTCCAAAATGTTATAATCAACCTGAAAGAAATTGTGTAAAAATTAAACATTAACTTCCCATTTCCTGCCCCCAACCCAGCCCCTGGGTTCTAGATTTTAGATTCTGATGCTAAAAAAGTTTGCTTATTCTAATTATTTCATATCAGTGAGATTATCCAATATTTGTCCTTCAGGGTCTAGCTTAAATCATTCAACATAAAATCCTCAAAGTTAATTCATGTTGTCACAATAACCAGACTTCATTCTTTTTTAATGTGAATAATATTCCACTGTAAGTATAGACTGCATTTTCTTTATCCATTCATTGTTTGATGGACCGGGTTGCTTCCATCTTTTGGCAATTGTGAATAATGCCACTGTAAATATTGGTGGGCAAATGTCTGTTCTGCTCCCTGCTTTCAATTCTTTTGGGGATATACCTAGCAGAAGGATTCCTGGGTTTTGTGGTAATTCTATATTTAGCTTTTTGAGGAACTGACAAACTGTCTTCCACACTGGCTACACCATTTTATATTCCTACCAGCAACAAATGAGTGTTCCTATATCTCCACATCTTCTTCAACACTTGTAATTTTCTGTTCTTTAAATAGTAACCATTCCAGTGGTTGTGAGATGGATCTCATTGTGTTTTGTGTTTTTTTTTTTTGCATTTCTCAAGTGGTTAATGATGTTGAGTATCTTTTCATGTGCTTTTTAGCCATTTGTATATCTTCTTTAGAGAAATGTTTATTGAAGTCTTTTGTCCATTTTTTAATTGGGTTATTTGTCTTTTTATTGTTGGGTTGTAGGATTTCTTTATATATTCTGGATATTACACCTCTATCAAATATGCAGTTTCCAAATATTTTCTCTCATTGAGTAGGTTGCTTCTTTACCTTCATGATAAAATCCTTTGATGCCCCCAATATTTTAATTTTGCGGTGTCTCATTCATCTATTTTCTCTTTCGTTGCTTGTGCTTTGGGTATAAAATCCATGCTACCATTGCCTACCACAAGATCCTATAGGTGCCTCCCTACACTCTCTTCTAGGGGTTTTATACTCCTTATTCTTATATTTAGGTCTTTGACGCATTTTGAATTCATTTTGCATTTGGCGTGAGATAGGGATCCTCTTTCATTCATTTGCATATGGATATCCAGTTCTCCCAACACCATTTATTAAAAAGACTATTCTTTCCCAATTGAGAGGACTTGATGGCCTTGGCAAAAATTAAATGGCCATAGATGTGAGGGTCTATTTTTGAACTCTCAATTTGATTCCATTGGTCAATTTTTGTTTTTGTGATAGTACCATGTTGTTTTGACCACTGTAGATTTTAATAAGTGCTAAAGTCAGGCAGTATGAGTCCTCTCACTTCATCTTCTTTTTTCAAGATGTTTTTGGCTATCTGGAGCCCCTTTTCCATCCAAATACATTTGATAATTGGCTTTTCCACTTCTGCAAAGTGGGCTGTTGGAATTTTGATTGGGATTGCATTGAATCTGTAAATCACATTAGGTAAAATTGACATCTTAACAATATTTAGTCTTCTAATCTATAAATACAGAATGTCTTTCCATTTACTTAAGTCTTCTTTGATTGCTTTTAGCAACATTTTGCACTTTCATATATAAGTCTTTTACAACCTTGGTTAAACATATTCCTAGATATTTGATTGCTTTTGTTGCTATTGTAAATGGAATTTTTTCTTGCTTTCCTCCTCAGATTTCTCATTCCTAGCATGTAGAAACACTACTGATTATCACATGTTGATCTTGTATCCTGTCACTTTGCTGAATTTGTTTATTAGCTTTAGTAGTTTTATTGTTGATTTGGGGGGGACTTTTTATATGTGGGAGCATGTCATCTGCAAATAATGAAACTTTCACTCTTACTTTCCAATTTGGGTGTCTTTTATTTCTTTTTCTTGCCTGACTACTCTGGCTAGAACTTCCAGTACAATGTTAAGTAACAGTGGCAAAAGTGGGCATACTTGTCTTGTTCCAGATCTTAGAGGGAAAACTTTTAGTCTTTCACCATTGAGTACGATGTTAGTTGTACATTTTTCAAACGCTTTTTATCATGTTGGGGAAATTTCCTTCTATTACTATTTTTTGCGGTGTTTGTATTAAGAAAATACTGGATCTAGTTGAATGTCTTTTCTGCATCAATGGAGGTGATCATGTGGGTTTTGTTCCTTTGTTTTGTTAATGTGGCTTATTATGTTAATTGATTTTCTTATGTTGAACCACTCTATGCATACCTAAGATAAAATGTATCCCACCACTGATCAACATGTCAATTCTTTTAAGGTGCTGTTGGATTTGATTTGCAAGGATTTTGATGAGGATTTTTACATCTGTAGTCATAAGAGAAGTTGGTTTGTTATTTTCTTTGCTTGAATAACTTTATCTGACTTTTGTATTAGGGTGCTGTTGGCCTCATAGAATGAGTTACTTACCACTTTATTCTTCTTTTTCAAAATTGTTTGAGCTATTTTCATTAGTTTCTCAATATAAATTTTAGAATAATCTTGTCTATACCTACAAGGAAAACTTGCTGGGATTTTGATGATCCCATTATTAAACCTATATGTCAATTTAGGGACAATTGACATCTATGTTGGGTCTTCCAATCCATGAGCATAGTATGTTTCTCCATTTATTTAGATCTTTGAGTTCTCTCATCAGTGTTTTATACTTTTCAGCATCTAAGTTCTGTCCATCGTTTTCTAGATTTACACTTAAGTTTCAGGCGCAGATGAGGCAGAGGTCACATGCTCGCTGCAGAGATATAGCAAAGCTGTCTCTGTGGGAATAGGCACCTGATGTCCTGAAAAGACTTAAGTGTTGCAAAGTTGCTTGAGTCTGGGGTGGAAGGAGGCCTTGGGAAATGTGTAACTTTTTTTTTATATGGGCAGACACCAGGAAATGAACCTGGGTCTCCGGCATGGCAGGAAAGAACTCTGCCGGCTGAGCCACCGTGGCCCCCCAAATATGTGTAACTTTTGAGTCATTCGGCACAGGAAAGCAGATGGTTCAGCCTGTGCTTCCTCCTTCCCCATTTTTTAATTACATTTTTGTCACTTTCTTTACCTCACAGCCCTATAAAATAAACAGTGATGAACCTCTTGGGGTCTTTGAGTCTCCATCAGAGCTGAGTCCCACCTGGTCCCAGCTTTAACTATATCTTTGTTTCTTGCCTTTCTTAATTCCCCATTGCCACCCTTCTGTCCTGACCCTGAGCCATGCTGGTCACAGCACTTAAGGGTTCTGAGTTTTTTAAAAAGCTAATTTTAATTTAAATGGTATTATATTCTTTATTTCATTGTTCATGTGTTCATTAATAGTACATAAAAATATAATTGATTTTTGTGTGTTGATGTTGCTGTATCCCAAAACCTTCAAGGAGTTTTTAGTTTTAGGAAATACTTCACTGATTATTGGTATTTTCTGCATAGACAATTATGTATTCTGCCATAAGGGATTTTATTTCTTTATTTCTGGTCTCTGGGCCTTTTATTTCCTTGTTTTGTTTTTTTTTTTTGCCTCACTGACCTTGCCAAAACTTCCAGGACAAGGTTGAATAAGATTTCTGAGAGAAAACATTTTTGCCTTTTCCCCAAACTTAGGGGGAAAGAAATTTGTTTAAAAATTTTGGGGTGGTGGTAGTGTGTGAATGGGCCAATAACGAACCCAGGTATCCTGCATGGCAGGCAAGCATTTTCTCCATTAGTTTTACAGTAATGTTGGCAATAGGGTTTTTGTACATGCTTTTTATCAAGTTGAGGAAATCCACTATTTTTCAGAGAGTTTTCTTTTTGTATGAATGGACGTTGAATTTTTTCAAGGGCTTTTCCTGAATTGATCAATATGATAATATATATTTTTCTTTTTCTTTTACCTTATCTTTCTAGCTTATGAGTATGGCAGATTACATTGATTGATTTTTTGAATACTGAACCAGACTTGGTCATGGTATATAATTCCTTTTATTTATGGTTGGGTTCTATTTGCTAATATATTTTAAGGGATTTTATTGTATTTATTAGGGATATTAGTCTGTAGTTTTCTTCTTTGTCTCACACTAGTTTAGGTATCAGGGTGTACTAGCTTCATAAAATTATTTGATGTTCCCTCCTCTTTTATTTTCTGGAAGAAATTGTGTATAATTGGGGTTAATTCATCAAAAATTTTATAGAAGCCTCCAGTGAAACCATCTGCAACTGAAAATTTCTTTTTGTGGAATTTTGTTTTTAATTACAACTTCAACTTCCTTAATAGTAATAGAGCTATTCAAATTATCTATTTAAAATTGGTCCCGTCATGGTAATTTTTGAAGGAATTGGTTAATTTCAACTAAACTGTCAAATTTGTGTACAGAGTTATTCATAGTATAAGACGCTTTTGATGGCTACAGGATGGGTTACATCGCATATTATGCCTGATATGGTAATTTGAATATTCTTTTCTTTTTCAGTCTTGCCAGAAATTTGCCAATTTCATTTATCATTTTGTTTCACTGGTTTTTCTGTTTCAGTTTGATTGATTCCTACTCTTGTCTTTATTATTCCCATCCTTCCACTTGCCTTGGGTTGATTTTGCTCTTATTTTTGCTAGGTGCTTGTGGTGAGAGTGTATATCATTCTTTGCAAACTTTGCACTTTTCTGATGTATGTATTTAGTGCTATAAATTTCCCTGTCAGGACTGCTATACTTGCATCCAACAAATTTTGCTATGGTGTATTTTCATTTTCATTGAGTTCAGTATAATTTTTAAAATTTCTTTGAGACTACAGTTTGACCCATGGAGTTTATTTAGAAGTGTATTGTGTAGTTTTCAAATATTTGATTTCAATTCTTTTTAATTTGTCAAGGTTTGTTTTGAGGTCTAGGTTATGGTCTATCTTGGTTTATCAAGTGTCCATGGATACTTGGAAAAAAATGTATATACTAATGTTTTGAAGTAAATTATTCCATAAATGTCAGTTAGATACTATTGGTTGGCGGTGTTGTTGAGTTCTTCTATCCTTAAAGATTTTCTGTCTGGTTGTTCTATCAATTGCTGAGAGAGTGGGTGAATTCTCCAATTATAATTACAAATTTTTTATTTCTCCTTTTGTTTCTATCAGATTTTGCTTCATATCTTTTTCAACTTTGTTGTTTTGTGCATACACATTTAGGATTGCTGTGCCTTCTTGGTAGAGTGACCCTTTTATCATTATATGATGTCTGTCTCTGTCTTGGCCATTTTCTTTGCTTTGTATTCTACATTCTTATATTAACATAGCTACTTGTGTTTTCTTTTGATTAATATTTGCATGATATATTATTTTCTATCTTTTTACTATAACCCTTCGTAGTTTTATTTGAAATTAATTTTCTGAGGAGAGCATATGGTTGGGGTATTTTTTTAATTCATTCTGACAATATCCATCTTTTAACTGATGTGTTTAAACATTTACATTTAGTGTAATTCTTGATATTTTATTCAATTCTTCTATTTTATTATTTTTCTGTTTGTTAGCTCTGTTTTTGTTCCTCTGCTTCCTTTTTCCTGCCTTCCTGTGGGCTATCTGAACAATTTTTATAATCACATTTTGATTTATCTATGCTTCAATATATTGTTTATATAGCTTTTAGTGGCTGCTCATTATATTACATTACATATACATAATGTATCACCATTTGTTGGTGTCATCATTTAACCATTTTGAACAAAATAAGGAAATCTTATTTCCCTTTCTCCTTTGTAATATGATCATCTTAAATATTCCTCTGCATACATTTAGAGCCATATCAGGCAGTGTTATAATTTTTGCTTTGACTGTCAAACACACTTTAGAAAACTCAAAAGGAGAAGAGAAGCCTACTATTTTACCATAATTTTGCTTACCATGTTTTTCTAGTTTGCTAACTGCTGAATGTAATATACCAGAAATGGAACGGCTTTTAAAAAGGGGAATTTAATAAGGTGCTAGTTTACAGTTCTAAGCCTGAGAAAATATCCCAATTAAAACAAGTCTATAGAAATGTCCAGTCTATGACATCCAGGGAAAAACACCTAGGTTCAAGAAGGCTGATGATATTCAGGGTTTCTCTCTCAGCTGGAAGGGCACATGGCGAAGTCTACTAGCTTTCTCTTCTGGCTTCTTGTTTCATGAAGCTCCCCAGGAGGCATTTTCCTTCTTCATCTCCAAACGTAGAACAGGTGGAAACACATCTCCACCTAATTAAGTTTAATGCCCATACTTGGTTGAGTCACATCTCCATGGAGATAAGCTAATTAAAGTTTCCAACATACAGTACTGAATAGGGATTAGAAGAAATGGTTTGTCTTTGCAAAATAGGATTAGGATTAATATATAGCTTTTCTAGGGTACATAAATTCTTTCAAACCAGCACAACATGTCATCTTTCCTGTTGTTATAAGATTGCATCTTTATAGTTTCTTTTCTGTTTAGAGAACTTCCTTTAAGACATTCTTGTAGAGTAGATCAACAGATGTCAAATTCTCTTGTTTTCCTTTATCTGAAGGTCTTGGTTTCACTTTATTTCTGAATAATATTTTCATTGGACATAAGATTTTGAGTTGATAGTGCTTTTCCTCC
This sequence comes from Myrmecophaga tridactyla, assembly GCA_004026745.1. Taxonomy (NCBI): domain Eukaryota; kingdom Metazoa; phylum Chordata; class Mammalia; order Pilosa; family Myrmecophagidae; genus Myrmecophaga; species Myrmecophaga tridactyla. The sequence goes on from PVIY010002601.1 coordinate 22,126, forward strand.
ACACTTAAAAATAGTGTATTACTTCCTTCTGGTCTCTCTGGTTTCCCTGTTCTTTTAATTGTTTTTCCCTGTGGGTTGAATGTCATTTCTTTCTCACTGATTTCAGTATTTTCTGTCTTTAATTTTCAAAAGGTTGCTTATGATATCTTTGTGCAGATTTCTTTAGATTTATCATATTTAAGTTTTACTCAGCTTCTTGAATCTTTAATTATTTCTTTTGTCAAATTTGAGTATTTTTCAGCAGCTTTTTCAAGTACTTTTCTTCTCCTCCCTCTTCCTCCTTTCCTTTGGGAATTACAATGGCATCAATGATAGACTGTTTGCCCTAGTCTCATATGCCCCTCAGGGTCTGTTTCATTTTTTCAATCCATTTTCTCTCTGTGGTTCAGATTGAATAATTCCCATTCTTCTGTCTTTCAGCTCACTATCTCCTCTCTCCCCTCCATTCAACTGTTGAGACCATAGAATTCTTTCTGATTTTTCAATTGTGATTTTCAGTTATAAAATTTCTCTCTATATACATATGTATATATGTATACATATATCTTCTATTTCTCTGCCTAGGTCTCCTATTTATTTGCTGAGGCTTTCAATTTTTCCATTTGTAATTTCTCACTGATGAATATTTAGGGGGGGCGCTTAAAAATCTCTGGCTAATAATCCCATCATCTCTGTCATCTTAGTGTTGACATCTATTTGCTTTGTTCATTCCATTTGAGATCATCGTGGTTCTTGGTATGATGAATGAGTTTTGGCTGATACTTGCACATTTTAAGTGCTACATTAGGAGACACTGAATCTTACTTAAACTCTCTATTTTAGCTGGTTTGTCTGTATTCTGCTTTGGCAGGGCAAGGGAGGAATATGAGTTTGTGCCTCATTATTTCCAGTGGGGTTAGAAGTCCAGTTTCCCACTTGCCTTCCAGTGCCACATGGCAGGGGCTCTTTGTTGCTGTAGGCAGGGGTGAGAGTTCCTGAAATCTACTTGGCTAGGGGCGGTAGTAGCACCTGGTTACTGGTTCCCAGGCTGCCTCCACTGCTGCAGGGGGTCATGTGACCTTATTACTGCCTGGCCATGGGGAATGCCCTGACTTTCCCCTGTGCCTCCTCTAACACAACCCCAGTGCAGAGTGGGAGGGCAGCTTCATTCCTGCTTGTGCATGTGGAAGACCAGGCTTCACTGACATCAACATATGTGTGGGGCTCGGGGCTGTGGGGGAGGGGAGGCTGCTACTGCTCCATGGGGATGAAACTTCTGGCTCCCTACTCTGCCTGTTCTGGCAGCACCCCAGTGGGGGGGGAGAAGGATGCTGAGGTGCATTGCTAGAGCCTGGAGAGAGTGGAAGTCTAGGCTACCCTCTTGGACTTAGCTGAGTGGGTGGGGTAAAGGCAGTTTGTTTCGTTTTTTTCCTGAGGTGTCTGGCTGGAGTAGGGAGGTTATTGTCTTTAATTTTTTGCCTTTGTTTCTGTACCTATTGACATATCTGGGTTGCCAGCTTTTTTAGCTCCAAGTCTGAGATAAATAAGGCAAAAAGAAAACCCAGAGACCTCACTACCATGACATTCCCAGGTCCTTAGGTCCCTAGCTGATCTGCCTTCTTGTATACATCTTTTCATCTTATGAAAATGATTTCTAATCTTACATGATTTCTAATTGTATCTACTGGTAGGAATATGGAAGAGTATATCTACTATATCTTTGGTTTGATTTTTATTTTTTTTTAATTTGCACATGGGCAGGAGGCACCAGGGATCGAACTCCAGACCTCCAGCACGGCAGGTCGGAGCTCTGCCTGCTGAGCCACGGCAGCCGCCCTGGTTTGATTTTTGAGTTTTATTTTTTTAATGAATGAAGAAGCAGAGACAAGTGCCCTCATCTAAACGCAAGTCATTTGTTGTTACCACTCTTTCTTTTTTTTTTTCAGAATAGACAGGTGAGGCGGGAGGTGTTAGATAGCCGTGCCACCGTTTTGAGATCTCTACGCCCACACTATGTTCTAACAGGTGAGGGATGACTGGGTTATAATTAAGCAAAATAAATTAGATGAAGAATTGCAAGAATCAGTGGAACAGGAGAGGAAGATCCAAGAAAAGGAAAAATAGCTGAGAGTCAAAGTGAGCATTGCTCCGAATGATCCATCATTACATGGTGGAAGAAAACAAAATAAAATAGAGAAGCAATCAATGGGGGATGTGTGCCCATTACTAGAAATGAGGGCGTGAATGTGGGAAAGTGGTTGAACAACTTCAGGGCTCTAATCCGCCGTACGCGAGAAAGAGTGAGAGGGAGGGAACCGGAGCGCTGAGCGAGGAGACACATTCCATTGGAGTCGCCTGGGCTGTGGCACTAGCAGCGCCGGCAAAGCTAGGAAGAATCTCGGACAACTGAGACTGGGCAGAGGCGCGCAGGAAGCGGGCGAAAGGGCTGGAGTATTGGTCCGAGCGCTGGTGAGAGGAGGTCAGAGTGGGTGACACCAAGGGGACCACCCAGCGGGGCGGGGCGCGCAGCGCTTCCCAGCGCAAGTGGAGCGTGTCTGGGCGGGGGCCGCCGCCCAGCCTGCGCGCCTCTGTGCCTGCGCGCGTCGGGCCCTGCTCGCCTCGGGTGCCTGCCGGGCGGGAACCCGCTCCCGGCTGCCCGGACCTCTCATCCTCCGCCGGCACTTACACCGCCTTTCCTCTCTCCGCGCTCGTCTACAATGGATGGCAACTCCCTGCTCTCGGTACCAAGGTAGGACCCGCATCCTCCAAAGCCCAGCCCCTCTTCCCTCAAACTCCGTTTCGCGCCCCGGGTGGTTCGGGAACTTGTCCCGGGGCGTCTCGGTCTGCGCAGGGCTCCCAGGGAGGAGACTGGGGGCTGCTGCACCGGCCCAGGCGAGCGGCTCTTTGGGGACCGTGGTCTCTGTCACCTGCCCCACAGGGCGCGATGCTGGGTGCGGCCTGGGTGCAGGAGCGCCATGGGGAGAGGGTGGCAGCCCCGAGCCGCCTCTCGAGGCGGGAGCCTGGGGTCTGCTCTTCCCGGAGGGAGCCAGAAGGTGGACTTTCTGTGGACGCAGCCTCGAATAGTTACGCGCTTTTGGGGGAGACGCCTTTATTTGGGGGGGGGGGGTGAGTTCTAAGGTAGGGGTAAAAATAGGAGGGAACAGGACAAGGGTAAAGTACTTCCCCTCCATGTTGACCTGGGCGGATTTCTGAGGCTGCGGGTGCCGGGCACCCTGGTCGCGGATCTACCTGTAGACAGCGCGGATTCGGGAACCCGAGAGCAAAATCCTCGGTCCCCTCTGGTCCCTCCGGCCTCAGCTGTCCTTTCATCCCCTCGCCACTGTGCGGGTCACTTAACATCCCCGGCCGTGCTCATCCCTGAGTCTACCCAGCCCACGTGGGGTCAGTCGGGGAGTCCGCCTTGGGCGCCGCCAGGTGGCAATGAAGTGTTGTCCTTGGGTTTGCGTCTTCTCCAGTCTTTCTTGACACTGCTTCTTTGCTCCGGTTCCGCGCTACTTCAGATCCAGCCCTTTGCCGACTTAAGAGCCTGAAATGTTTCTGTCTCTTCTGCAGAACCCTCAAGAGGACAGTTGGAGGTGTTGGGCTGTGTTGTGCTGCCTCCTGCTGGGCAGATGGCCTCTGCGCTCTCTGCGCGGGGCAGGCAGCATTCACCCCGAGAGCAGAGGAAAGCTGTTGCTCTCCGGGTGAAGGTATCTTCCTCTCCCCGCAGCCCGCACAGCCCCACCTCTCCTCCGCGGGGGGTGAGTGGTGATTGTTTCCGTGTCCCACCCGGCTCCCCTTCCCCAAGGAAACATCTAGGCAGCTTCCACCCGAGATTATCAGGTACTGGAGTAAACGGTGTAGGCGCTGATTCTCGGAGAGCAACAAAGACTGGGCACACAGATAGCTGATACTACATTGCCAAGTAGCCGTGACGGGGGTGGGAAGGGAGGTGGCGGTCCGAGAGGAGAGAGACTTTTTAAAGGCGTCGAAGGCTGCCATCTAGAGACATCAAATATTTATCTTCTGAAAGGAGCTTGAGCTTTCCCAACTCCACAAGCATTTCCTCCCTGAACCTCCCCTTCTCTCTGGGGGTGTTAAGGCTCTGGAAAAGGACCTGTGTGATTTCTGTGCAGCATCTGAAGCTGCTCTTACTCTAACCCCTGGGGACTAACACCTTCAAAATGCCGCTAAGTCTTTCTATACTGCCCTAATGTAAGAAGAGGGCAGGAAGACGTATAGGATTTCCCTATCCTGCCCCCCGTTTAATAGAAAACATCAGTGTAACTGATTTTTAGGTAAAACTGTAAGGCATTTTGAAAACATGAAAATTGGAGTTCGCTTTCTACGCATGTTTATTCTATTGGCAAATGGCCATTAGAATTGAAATGGGGAAGAGTGAGGCTCCATCGTTCCAATAGACACATTTTGATAGAGGTGCTTTAAATCCAGTTTTACAGACTGAATACTGCAGTGCCTGAATCATTAAGTATCTTCCCATTCAAAAGCGGGGTCATCTTCTAAACTATTGGTAACAATACCAATAAGTTCTTAAAATTATTTCTGTTTGCAGTGCTGTAAAATGACCTTATATAAAATAAAACAACTTTATTAATATCTTGTAATAGCCTATAAAAATGATATTATAAGATTTAAGGTCGATGGCAGCAAGGGAAATCTTTGAATATGACTATTCACCAAGACATGTTGCATTTACATAAATCATTGTAATAATTTCAAGTATTTCATTAGCATCCTTATAAATGTTAAAAATATTCAGTTAACTTCACCAGATGAGTAAATTTGATCCTCGATTTCATTAAAATACAAGAAACACAATTTTTTCTAAAAGATTTAATTGAAAACCACAGATTGTGCTGTAAAAAAAATGTAAACTAGAATTAAAAATGGTAAGTAAAAACCTTATATTAATCAAGCTACTAATCCACAAAATTTTGATTTTATATAATTGATAATTGGATACTCCTCAAAAACTTTTTCAAGAAAACTGTTGTGATTGTGAAAAATAAAACTATTATCAGTTAAGATTTTTGTGGCCCAAATCTAAATGATTTTCAGTATCTAATGAAATGAAGTTGGTGATTGTAAACCCTTGTTTCAATTAAGAATTATAAAACAATTTATGATATTCTGTTTAAAAATTGGAGAAAATTCAATTATTTCTTAATATATTAAGTTAATTATACACTTTTGCATTGACTTACATTTTCTTAAAATGTTCAATTAAACAAAAATATAAATAACTAAAATTTTAATCGAGCAATATCCAATTAAGCTTCAAAATTTAAATTGACTTGTATACTCTAGAAACTTTGAAGAGATTTTTTTTAAAGTTTCTTTAGGAGTTATTAAACTGTTACCATACCTCTGTGAAAGCTCCAATTAGTTTTTACTATGAATAGTTTCATGTTTAAATGTGCAATGAATTAGGTGGATTACATTCCAGATTTCTTAAAATCATTAGTTATCAAAGCTAGAAGATTTCTCCAATAAGGAACTAAGTGGTAGAAAAATGAAATGTTCCCATTTTTAGTTGCTTTATACATCTGAAACCCAACTGATTTCTGACTGATTGTCCAGTTCAAGGTAATAAACAACAACAACAAAATATTTATTTTTTTAGAAACTGAAAGTTTTGGGAAAGATATTGTCATCATTCATTTTACAAAGAATTTACTTGTTTTGCTAAGGTTACAAAGCTAGATATTAGATAAGAAAAGAGTACAGGGATCAAACGACTCTCATGCAGACTCTTTCACTTGTGATAGCACATTCTCTAAATAGTTATCCCTTGTAGGAGAAAGTCGATTTCACTTATATTAGTTATAGTGCATATCTAGGAAGGTTTATAATTTATCAAGTGTTATCACATAGATTATTTGGTCGTCATATCCCTGTAATTTAATTAGTACAGATATTATTATCTCCACTTCCTAGCTAAAAAATCTAAGGCAAAAGAAAATTAAATGAACTAAATAATTGAATTAGAGATCTGTGAAAATCTGTATGTATATAGCATGGCCAGGCCATCCATTAAGGTCTTTTGGGTTCCAGTCAAGTTTCTTTAATTTGTAATTATTAAAAATCCAAACTTTATTCCAAATAGGGAGAAAAAAGAGACTCTGATACACAGTTTTGTATAAACACTAACATCATTTAGAATGCATGGGGCAACCTAAAAGCAAGATCATCTATTAAACCTGACTTTTTAAAAAAAAGAACATTTTTTGCATGTGAAATATAACATATACAAAGATAAGAATGAAAAAGCTATAATTTTCAAAGTATACTTCAACAAGTAGTTACAGAACAGATTTCAGAGTTTGTTATGGGTTACCATTCCACTGTTTCAGAATTTTCCTTCTAGCTACTCCAAAACAGTAGAGGCTAGAAGGAATATCAATATGGTGATTCAGCAATCATACTCATTTGTATATTCTCTTTTATAACTCCTTCTTCTCCTTTTTATTTATTTGTTTATTTTTACATGGGCAGGCACTGGGAAGCAAACCCGGATCTCCGGTATGGCAGGCAAGAACTCTGCCTGCTGAGCCACCGTGGCCTGCCCCCTCCTCCTTTGATCCTTCTCCCAATCTATAGGAATGGTTAGACAATACCTGTTCTGACTTTTTCATGTTGGGATGGGATGTTGACACTAAAGGATGGAGGAGGGGTGTCAATGCTTAAGAATAGGAGATTGTAATTATTGATAATCTTGAAGAGGCTGGTGTCTTTGGGCTTCAGAATTTATCTAACCTATGAACCCCCTGGAAATCATAACTTCAGGAAAGCAAATTTAGTGCATAAAACTTTTATAAAGTTACAGCTCAAGCCCTAGGTGTTCTTAAGAGTTAACAGGGGTTATGTTGGTTGGGGTTTAGCAATCCATGACAATTAGCACTATCTAACTGAAGGTTGCATAAGAGTAGCTTCCAGAATAGCTTCTTGACTCTATTTGATCTCTCTTAGCCACTGATGCCTTCTTTTATAACACTTCTTGTCCCCCTTTTGGTCAGGAAGGAGTTGTGGATCCCACATGCCAGGGCCAGACTCATCCCTGGGAGTCACATCACATGTTGTCAGCGAAAAATCCATCCTCAAATGTCATGTCCCACATAGGGGGTGGGTACTGATTTTTCTTGCAAAGTTGGGCTTAGAGAGAGCACATCTGAGCCACAAAAGAGGTTTCCTGGAAGCAACTCTTAGGTCTCATTATAGATAGTCTTAGCTTCTCCACTTCAGAAATAGGTTTCCTGTGGGCAAGCCTCAAAATCAAGGACTTGGCTTATTTTCTTGGGAGTCCCCAATCGTTGAGAGGGTACCCTGGGTTTCCTAGATGGGAAAGTTTAATAGTTCCATTTTTTTTTTCTTCAGACACTCAAGGGACTTTACCAGTACTTTTTAATTATCAGCCCACCATAGTTATATCCTGATATTACATTAAGCTGTACAGAATTTCTGAATATCACTTTTTATGAACAGAAATAGTTTGTCACCTTCACCATATTATCTGAGCCTGAATTTGAAGTTTGATGAGACCTTTCTTATTTCTAAGTCATTTGTATTCTTATGCTCTCTTGTTTTATTCTTTTGGTTTCCCTGGCTTACTGCATTTTTATTTCAGCAATAGTTTTTGTATGGCATTTTGAATGAGAAAATCATCAGAGATGAGCTTTTGAGAATGAAAAGTCCATTGATTTGGATTTCTTGTCAGTGTATTTTAATCAATCATAAGTTTGACCTAAGAATGTTAGTACTACTTAAATAAAATAACAGGATAAGTTTTAAAAAATAGATCACACAACCCAATACTATAAACCAGACTAAGATGTGTCATCAACAAATTTTATTGAAAGGTTATCAGTTTTTGAATTCATACAAAAGGAGAAATTCAAGGGAACATGTGCTCTTTCCAGTTCTCAGAAACTCCCTTTCAGAAAGATTAACACATCACCCTGAATGTATTAGAGAGCAGGGGAAGAGATCAGATATTGGTCCATTAAGTCTAAATGTTTAAGACCTTTCTCTATCCTGAAAGGCACACCTTCTTCAAGCAGTGCTGATTTGTGGTCACATCTCCCTGTTCAGAATTCTGCAAGAAAGATTACTCAAAAGGAGCTATTACCTACAGGGAGAGTAGTAGGAACTAGTAAATCTGGGTGACCAGGACTCATGACCTCAGGGCTGGGTATGATATATATCTTGGGAACGTTATAAAAAGCCTCCAAGTACCACACTGACATTACCCTTTAGGTATTGACCCTTTGGAAGCTGGCCTGGGCTCTTGACCTGCATCCAGTGGTTCCTTTAGTAAAATTTGCATCTGCAACTAAATAATCAACATGTAAGTAAACTATTAGACTCCACCTTGTTCGCAAGAGCAGCCCTTTGCTAAGTGCCATTCATTTGAATGGAATTTCACTCTGTGCGTGGGAGAGTTACAGCTACAAAGACTTGCAAGGTGGAGAAGAAGAAAAAGTGATGAATTGACTTCTGGAGACCTGGTGCTTAGTCCTGTTCTGAAATTAACGCCGGGGCCTTTTTGTGACTGCCTGGGCTGCTTGACCTGTCGGTCCTCTGCCTCCTTCCAGATACCCTGGCAGAGGTGGTGATGTGGCCTTCTAGGTCTCTTCTCGAGCTAACTTTCTGGAATGCCATGGTCGTTATTGTAGTAGTGACTCTCAAGTGGGCACAGTGTGGGAAAATTCTACTCTCTGGAATGGGTCATGTGAAATTGATACATTTTAAAAGAACTGAAGCACACCCACCCATCCAAAACAAATACCCTATCTGGAATGTGTTGGTTTGTTTCTAATGTTCCCTGATGCATAGAGTAGCTTTGAGCGCACAGAAGGTGAAATAAAAGCATAGTGGGTAAGATGCTGGTTCCACCACTTGCTGGCTGCTAGTTATCCCTGCTGGGTGAAAGCGATGCTTTCACACGCTGCTCCTGATTTTTTTCAACTGGAAAATTTGAGCAATAGCAGTACTTCACACACTTTGAAAGGTTGTTATGGGGATGACTTGTTATAGCATGTGTAATGTACAGGGAACAGGGAAAACTTAGCTATTGTGTTCTGTCAAGTTTAGTCTAAGTATAAATGTTTCATGATGGATTTTAAAATTAATGCTTAGGAATAGCTGACATAACTTAAACATGAGATCCACTTCATCTGGCATTAATGTATGAGGCTAATTCCACTTTCCTTTGGTGAGTCTTTGGATGATATGTCTTTTCCTTCCTTTTACCACTAGCAAGTCTATCTTTTTTTGGTCTTACTTTTTTTTATCCCATCTACAATTTGTTTATTGTTATTGGCATGTTTAGGCTTTTCACATTTATTATGGTTCTAGATACAGCTGGGTTAAAGTTTAGCTAGCTATTTTCGGTTTGTTCCATCTGTTCTTTGTTCCTCTTTCCTTTTTTTTGCCTTCCTTTGGGTTAATTGAACAGTTTTGTGATTCTGTTTTATCTCTACTACTGACTTATTATTTATACCTCTTTTTAAAGAATTTAGTTGTTGCCCTAGGGTATAAAATTTGTATCTATTACTAATCAGAGTCTATCATCAGATTATAATTACTATTTCATATATAGTATAAAGATTTTACAGCAGATATTTCAAATTTTGCACTCTGATCCTTTGTGCTATAATTGTCATATATTTTATTTTTATATATGCTGTGAACACACTATGTATTGCTAATATTTTTCCTTTAAACAGTCAGATATTTTTAGAGCAATTCAAAATAAGAAAAAATTAATTTTATTTTACCTTTACTTCTTTCTTTTCCAGTACTTCATTTTTATAGATCCCACCTTCTATCTGGTATTACACTCCTCTGCCCAAAAAAACTTTCTTTAACATTTCTTGTAGTGTAGATCTGCTGGCAAGGAATTCTCTGTTTCTGTTTGTATGAGAAAGTATTTATTTCTCCTTCAGTTTTTGAAATATGTTTTTGTTGAGTTATAGAATTCTAGGTTGACTTTTTTCCCCTGCATTTTAAAGGAGTTACTCCATCTTCTGGCTTGCATGGTTTCTTCCAAAAGCTGTTTTTCTTACCTTTTCTGTTCCTTTTTATGTCATGTGTCTTTTTTCTCTGCCTGCCTTTTGTTCTTTGTTTTGTTTACAGTAGTTTTGCTATTATATGTTGAGAAGTAGGGTGTGTATGTGTGCATGTAAGTGTGATTTGTATTTATTCTACTTGGTATTTTCTGAGCTTTTTGTAACTTGATGTATGCCATTAATTCTGAAAAACTTTCAGCCATGATTTCTTCAAATATTTTTCCTACTATATTCTCTCTTCTCCTTCTGGAATTCTGGCTGGGTGTATATTAGAACTCAGCTGTCGAATTCTCTCTCAAGTATTTTTTTTTCATGTGTTTTTCTCCTTTTGTTTTGGTTTGAGTAGTCTCTATTGATCTGTCTTCAAGTTCATTGATTCTTTCTTTGGTTGAGTGGCTTACCGGTGAACTCATTGAAAACATTTTTCAACCTATTACTGTGTTCTGCATATCTGACATTTCCATTTGATTCTATCTTATATTTTTCATCACTCTCCTGAAATTATCCATGTGATCTTGCACATTGACCACTTTTTCCATCAGAGAGCCTGGAAATGAAGTGTATAGTTTGGGAATTTGTATTGATTTAATGAATAGGTGGGCTGCATTTGTGTTTTTGTGTATTTTCTTTTTTGTTGTTGTTGCTATGGTTACCCTCAGTGTACATCAGGCTTCATATTCCTCTCTTACTACATTGTGTTTAGGATCCAGCTGGTCTATAGGAGGCTTATGCCCCATGTCTGCACCATATAACTTCAGGTCTTCCCTTTGCTCTGTGTTCCAGAGTCTGACTCCATGCTCTAACAACTTTTCCAAAAGAATCCTACTGTTATCTGTGACTCAATCTTGTGAACCTGATGTTGGGGACGGTATCTGTTCTAGTTTGCTAGCTGCCAGAATGCAACACACCAGAAACAGAATGGCTTTTAAAAAGGGGAATTTAATAAGTTGCTAGTTTACAGTTCTAAGACTGAGAAAATGTCCCAGTTAAAACAGGTCTATAGAAATGTCCAATCAGAGGCATCCCAGGAAAGATGCCTTGGTTCAAGAAGGCTGATGAAGTTCAGGGTTTCTCTCTCAAGTGAGAAGGCACATGATGAACACAGTCAGGGCTTCTCTCGCAGCTGGAAGGGCATATGGTGAATATGGTCAGGGGTCCTCTCTCATCTGGAAGGGCACATGGCGAACATAGTGTCATCTGCTAGCTTTCTTTCCTGGCTACCAGTTTCATGAAGCTCCCCAGGAGGTGTTTTCCTTCTTCATCTCCAAAGGTCTCTGGGTCGTGGACTCTCTGCTTCGTGGTGCTGCAGCATTCTCTGCTCTCTCAGAATCTCTCATTCTGCAAAATGTTTCCTCTTTTATAGGACTCCAATAAACCAATCAAGACCCATCTGAATGGGTGGAGACATGTCGTCACCTAATCCCATTTAACAACCACTCTTGACAACATTGAATAGGGATTAGAAGAAACGGCTGCCTTTACAAAATAGGATTAGGATTATAACATGGCTTTTCTAGGGTACATACATCCTTCCAAACCAGCACAGTATCTTTTGTGGTTCTGATTAGATCTTAGGCAGGTGCTATGATCTCTGTGTTCCTGCATCTCCCTGTCTGTTGTTCTGGGCCCAGCAAATATTCCTGTCCCTTTCCTGGGGCAGATTTGTTTCTGTTCCCTTTTCCCATTTGCACTGGATTTTTACTGGTTCCACAAGGGTTACAGTTTTGCCATTCCTCTTGGAGAGTAAGAATTTTTTTTTTAGGAGAGATGAGGAGAAGGGTCCAGTTGGAGTATGTGCCCCACAGAGCTGTTGTTTGCTCCTTCAAGAGTTCTTAGAACTTCACCAGCCTTTGTAGTAAGAGGGTGCAAACCCTTCTATGTCTGCAACTTGACTGGGGCTACACATCCTCTTACCAGCACATGTCAGGCATTCACCAGTTCTTTAGCTGTTCTTGATCACTTCTTATTGGTGTCTGGTTGCGTCTACCTCAGGTAAAGAAGTGTTTCATGTTCCGTCTCTCCCAGAAGCACCTGTTTCTCTATAGATTTTGGGTTGGTCAGGTGCCCTACGATCTTAGAACTTTCAGGAATTCAAGAAAATTCATGAACTTGCAGTTGGTCTAGCTTTAGTTGTGGTGGAAGTAGTGGTGGTGCTGGTAAGAATTAGAGCAACTTTCTTTCCGACTCTATATCCCCAAGTGGAAACTAGACGTTGATGTTAATATTTTAATTTCCATTTAAAAATAAGGAAATGAGGCTCAATGGGGTTAAATGACTTTGCCAAAGCCAAAGCTGCTATACCAGTGAGCGGCAGAACCAGAACTTGAACCCTCTAAGATACTGAAACCTCTACTTGGACACTTAACTGTGATCCTACTTGAGAGAAAAGAGTTGACATATCCTCACCTATGGTTTGAAAAATAACATGCAAATCAATATGATTCATTTTACTGTTTTCATTTTAAATGTACATTACATGCCAAATTATTGAAATAGTTACCAAAATTCTGTAAACACATGTGTTTTAGAAGTACAGTTAGTCCAAAAAAACATAAAGGCATTGTATTATTTTCTTTTGCTGCTGTAACAAATTACCACATTAGAAGCTTAAAACAACACCAGTTTATTATCTTATAGCTCTGTATGTTAGAAGTCTGACATGGATCTCACTAGGCTAAAATCAAAGTGTTGCCAGGGAGACTGCAGGGGAGAATTCATTCCTTCCCCTTATCCAGCTTCTAGAGGCCACTCACTTTCCTTGGTTCATGGAGCCCTTCCTTCATCTCAAAGCCAGCAATGGCAAGTTGAGTCCTTCCAAAATTGCATCACTCTAAATGGCTTTTCAGTCTCAGTCTTTCACTTTTAAGGACCTGTGGTATTTAGATTCAGTTGTCAACTTGGCCAGGTGAAGGTGCCTAGCTCTATTGCTGTGGACATGAGTCAATGGCATGTGAACCTCATCTGTTGCTGATTAAAACTGCAGTCGGCTAAGAGTTGTGCCTGCTGCAATGAATGATGTTTGATTTAATGGGCTGGTGCTTAAATGAGAGAGCTCAATGTAGCACAGCCCAAGCAGCTCAGCATACCTCATCTCAGCACTCGCAGCTCAGCCCAGGCCTTTAGAGATGCAGAAAGAAATCACCCTGGGGAAAGTTGTTGGAACCCAGAAGCCAGGTGAGGAGGCCAGCAGAGATCATCCTGTGCCTTCTCACATAAGAAAGAAACTCAGTTGAAAGTTAGCTGCCTTTCCTCTGAAGAACTAATGAAATAAATCCCCTTTTATTAAAAGCCAATCCATCTCTGGTGTGTTGCATTCCGGCAGCTAGCAAACTAGAACAGGATCCTTGTGATTATCTTGGCTTCATCTGATAATCCAAGATAGTCACTCTATTCTAAAGTCAGTTGATTAGAGACCTTAATCCATTTGCAGCCTTGAGCCCAGTTTGTCATGTAATATAATGTAGTCACAGATTCTGGGGATTAGACATAGATATCATTGGGGGACCATTTTACTATCTGACACAGGCATTAATTCAACTAAAAAAATGGTCATTCTAGCTCTCAAATGTGGCACTTGAGATTCTACTAAGAGTCCCTCACCTTTCCTTCTTTCTTTCCTTCCTTCCTTCCAGTTCCAGGAAAAGAGTCAGGCTACTTGTTCCTCCACAGCCATATGAGAGTCATTGAGCATAGCTGGGCTGAAACAATCTCCAGTTTCTTAAGAAATTAGATCAGTTGAGGGTGATCTGGAAACCCTGTAGAGTTCACTCTCTGGCACAACCATTTGTTACAGTGGTCCCTAATGTTATTCATCAAATATTCTTAATTCTGCTCCTAAGCCTAAAACAGAATTGTAATTTCTCATCTCCTTGATATGAGGCATGTCCAAATGACTTGCTTTGGCCAAGGTAGTGTGAGTAGAAGGGACATATGTCTCTTCTAGGTGGAAGTATTGAAAGGTGTGTTTATGATTTGCTTCATTTCTCCTGCTCTCTGCCATGGTGGTAACAGAGTTTCAGAGAGTGACTGTACTATCAGTCTGGGTCTCAGAAGGATGATCACTTGGAGTGGAGCCCCCAGTCAACCCATGATGAACATGTAAGTGATGTGAACAAGAAATAAACCTTTGTGTTTTAAATTACTGGAATTTTGGAGTTGTTTGGCACTGCAGAAAAATTTTGTTTTTGTTTTAAATAATGCAGAGCAGATTTATTTTCATGCACAACAGTGAGGGTTAGTAAGATAGAAAAGGAAAGCAATTATCAAGCAAGTAGAGAAGATTAAGGCTCTTAAGTTGCAGACTTTAGGTTCTACTATGATGGGAAGACCTGCTGTGCTGTCTTCAGAAGTTGAGTCCATACACCTGATGCTTCAGCAGCCTTTTCAAACAGGCCTCCCAATGAATCAGGTCTAATTTCTCCTGATGGTCACGATGTTATTCCAGATGTTCTATGTTCTTTACCTATTTCCAGGGACTCTCCCACTAAGACTCAGAGATCAGTTTCACTTTTCTCAGAAGCCAGTAAATTCAGGTCTTTGAGAGTCTTGCTTAACATAGTCTTCAACTGCAGAACAGACTAAGGAGCTTATATGTCACTTCCCCAGGTATCAACATCAGGCCTCTTAATAAACAAAAGCGGACATCTTCAGGGTTGATGTGGAAGGTGGATTGACGGGATTTTGACTGGTTTGTGAAAGTTTCCCATAGATTTCTAATTTTGCCTGAGCTTCCAGACTCCCTCATCATTACTTAGCAGTGGTGCCTGGATGTGGTGAAATGTGTATAGTTAAGAGAAAGGGAGGGATTGGACTCACCTTGACCAGGTTCCTCTGTGTAGAAGCAATGTCGTAGAAGGACCTATGCACCAGGTACAGATAATTAATAGCAAATACTTGGCCTAAAGTTTTCTCCTTCTAATGATGTGGAATGTGAACTGGGAATCATACTCATCTTAGTGTCAATTCACACATTTCTCTTTTCTCAGTCTCACACAACTGCTGCTATTTAGGGATATAGTGGTGTTGCATCATACACACATTTAACTCACTAATTCAATGCTAAACATTCACTTTCCCTTTTTTTACTTGTTTATTTCTTCCTCTCTCCCTCTTATCTTTAAAAATATCTTAAAATGACATTTAACTTGTATTTTCTATTATATACTGTGCATTCCCATGTAGTATCTGCATACCTAAAATAACTACGTAATATTTTATTCACAAAATTCAGGCAATCATAATGTATAAACACCTGTCAAATAACCTGCCAAAGGTTACTTGGACTCTATACAAATTTCAGAATAGGCGTGACACTAGATGTTATACCTCATTATTTAAAGCTTCTTGCTGCAAAGTACTTGAGAAGACACTGATATTGGTAGCATATCAGTATGAAAAAGAGGCAATTGCAGACTTAGTTGTCACAAACTCTCCAGATTCCTTTAAGACTTTGGGATAGAGTAAGACCCCTTTCTGCCCTCAAGGAGCTCACTTACAAGTGCACACATGCATGGCCACTGGGAAGGGGGATGGAATGAGACCTGCCAGTAAGGAGGTAATCAGCACACTTCAACTCGAGTTCTCTTTTCATCCCTGGAATGATCACTCTCAGGCTATCCAAACAGAGAAGTCATCTTTTCTGAATCTCAATCTCAATCTCAACATGACATGATTGACAGGTGACTCATAACTTCTTTCTTTTTTTTTTCACATGGGCAAGCCCCAGGCAAGAGCTCTGCCTGCTGAGCCACTGTGGCCTGACCCCTAACTTCTTACTTTATATTTATTTGGAAGTTGTAGGTAACAGAAAAGCCACTAAAAAAATACAGTGTTTTCATAAGCCCTTCCCTTATTAACACCTTGCATTAGTGTGGTGTGTTAGTGACAACTCTTGAACGAATGTTATTATAATTAACTATTAACCTTAGTCTGTGGTTCTTTTGTGTTGTGCAGTCCTATGACTCTTAAAAATATTTTTCTAGTAACATGCATGCAATCTAAAATTTCCCCATTTAGCCACATTCAAATATATAATTTAGTTCACAAAGTTGTACTGCCAGCACCATCATCCATTACCAAAACATTTCCATCATCCCAGATAGAAACTCTGTATAATTTAAGCACTAATTTCTCTTTAAATTCTTAAATAATTTCTCTCAAATGAGAAATTCAACCTGTAAAATATGCTTTTTGAAACACCAAGTGCTATTTCTCACTGTACTGGAGAAGTAAAAATTCATTGAACATGGGAAGTTAGAGCTACTGAAAAGTTTGGTAAAGAGCACTTTGTCCAACCCATTGCTCTACAGATGAAGAAACTGAAGGCAAGGAAAATTTAACTACTTCAAATCATAAAAGTACTTAGAGATAGAACCAGGATTCTAGATTCCTATACTTATCCCTGAACCAGGCTTGTTAAAAAATAATAATAAGGGCCAAAATACAGTTGGAAGCTCTTGGGACTGTCAACAGAACACATCTATTACCCATGTCTAAATGCTTCCTTCACTTTCCTTTAAGAAAAATATTGCTATAACTGCTCATTTATCCATTTTTGGCTGCCAGAAATCTAAGGAACAAATTCAAATCTCAATTATAATAACAGTGTAGGAATTGATGACCTGGATAACTGTTTTTAACCCTGATATGGCCTCTTGTTATATATTCATAATATATTTAAAATATATTTATATTTTTGCATTACCATTTTATCGTGAATATTTTACCATTTATTTTCTGTTAGCTATCACAAATTCTTGGTAGAAAAAATTGGTGTTTCCATCATTAAATCAATCACACTATCAATTAATAGTTTTCTTTATAAGCAATACAATAGAATAATTTTCCTGTAGTTTAGAGGAATTGAATTGAGCTGTGGTAAATTGGAGTTCATATGAAATAATGATCTGTTCATATTTAGACATTCTTAATGACAGACTGTATTTGAAAAGTTATAAGTAGTTTCTTTAAAATTAGTAGTGCATTAAAATACAACCATCTGTTTTAGAAAAATATATAATAGGATCTAAAATTTTATGAGATATATTTATTCATTATTTATTCAATATGATGTGAGACATAGCCATTAAATGTTTGCGTACATGTAATGAATGTCAATACATGTCAACGTTATTCATGCCAAATAAACCTAACATACATTTTACTGTATTTTGCTCAGAGGTTAAGCACATTAAATAAAATGATGAGATTTTAAAATATTTAGTTTACTTTCAAATATATAAGGAGAATTGGTATTATTTTAATTTCCTTCATTGCTCTAAATAAATACCATGAAATGGTTCTGCTTGAACAATGGGAGCATGTTTGCTTAGGATTAGAGTCTGGGAAAATGTCTAAATCAAGGTGTCACCAAGGCAATGCTTTCTTCCTGAAGTCCTACTGTTGGTGATCCTTAGCTCCTCTGCCACAGGGCAAGGCACATGGCAGTGTCTGCTGGTCTCTCCCTTCTCTTCTGTATAGTCAGTTTCAGTTTCTTGCTTCTGTGGCTTTTTTTTCTCTCTCTTTCTGTATTCATTCTGTTTATAAAGGACTCCAGCAGTAGAATTTAGACCCATCCTAAGTGAAGTGGGTCACACCTTACCTGAAGGAGCCTCATCAAAGGTCTTGCTTACAGTAGATCTACACCCACAGAAATGGATTTGATTTAAGAACATTTTTTCAGGGGTACTTACAGCTTCCAACCAACACATATTGCTTTCAAAGAAATAAGAAGAATTGACATTTTTCTCTTTATATTTCAGTATTACCTAAGTCAGGTAACATACTTAGCTGTTTTTTGTGCTAAAAATCTATAATTTTGAATATAATAATAAGAACATAATAAGAATCCAACAAGTGACTTTTGGTAAACCGTGCCTATGAATAGACTTATCTGTTCATTTCCAGTATGCGTGGCCAGTTCTTCCACTTAATTTTGACGAGGCAAGTAAAGTAAAGAATTTCTCTCAGTAATTTAAATGAAAAATAAAAATCAGATAAAAAGTAAAAAAGCAACTGAGGTCATGTTTTTATAAGTGAAATCTCCCCTGTATAATATATCTGTTGCTGACTTATGCACTCAGAATTACCTGGAGACTTGGAAGGCCATGTGGTAGTTCCACAGGAGGCTAGAGGTGGGATTGTCTTATGATCCTGCAACCCGGTTGCTCAGTATCTGCCTGGAGGAACTGAGTATGGGGACACGAATGGACGTTTGCACATGGGTGTTTATGGCAGCAGTGTTCATGATTCACAATGACTAGAGGTGACCTAAGGGTACAACGACTGAGGAATGGAAGGGGGAACTGTAGTGTATACATACTGAGTGGCCACAAGAAGAAATGAAGTTGTGAAGTATGCAGCTAGGTGAATGAGGCTTAAGGACTGTATGTTGAATGAGATGTCAGAAACAAAAAGACGAATATTATCATGCCTCACTTATATGGACTAAATATATTACAAAAACTTAATGAACTGAAGTTGAGAGCATAGGTTATCAGGGTGGGGTCTATTGTATAGGGTCCAAGATTGTAAGCTCTTATAGCAGTCACATATATTCAGGAGTTGTAACTGTTATTTCTAAATTCTTAGATGCTGAGCTGTTTGTATATAACTGGGTCATTCCCAGAAACTTTGGGTATTTATATGACACTGAGACTCAGAGTTAGAGCTCTGAAGCTATGAAAGTCAGGACTGCTCCATACAGGAACTGTTTAAAAAGTTGAAAAAAGGATAAGGCTTCTACTAGAGATATGAATGAAGCTGATCTGTATAAGACTAAAGTAGATTAGAATACAGGGTAAAAGATGATATTGTCCATATTTTAAAACTTTAACTTCTGTGCCAGACCAAAGGGAGAGATGTTTATTTGGTGCAACATTTATATTTTGGGTAGCACATTTCCTAATTTAACTTGTATGGTCGGTTTAGCTGAACACGGTAAATGCAAGGACTCTTTAATAGGGCATGAGTTTGTGTTGGCTTGTCCAGGTTAGTGTGATGCCCTGATACATCCCAGAGTAATTTGGGCAGTGAATAAAGAAATATTTGAAAGTCCCCTGGGACTGGAGAGAAAGGAGGAAATATTAAACTTCCCCATTTGGGGAATTTCTGATATTCTCGCAAACAGTGGGGACAACCAATACAATAGACTGAAACTTTGATCTTGGGGTTAGCTCCTATGAAATTCATTCCTGCAAAGGATAGGCTAAGCTTATGTATAATTATGGCTAAGAGTCACCCCCAGGAAACCTCTTTTTTGGCTCAGGTGTGGCCTCTGTCTCTAAGCCAAGTTGACAGTGAACTCACTACCCTCTCCAATACATGGGACATGACTCCCAAGGTGTAAATCTCCCTGGTAATGTGGGGCAGAACTCCTGGGATTTGCCAGTACCTGGCATTATGGGATTGAGAAAGCCTTCTTGACCAAAAGGGGGAAGAGAAAAACGAGACAAAATAAAGTGTCAGCAGCTGAGAGATTTCAAGTAGAGTTGAGAGGTTATCCTGGAGGTTATTCTTATGCACTATATAGATATCCCTTTTTAGTTTATGATGTAGTGGAGTGACTAGAGGGAAGAACCTGAACGCATTGAGCTGTGTTCCAGTAGCCTTGATTCTTGAAGACGATTGTATAATGATATAACTTGTACAGTGTGACTGCGTGATTGTGAAAACCTTCTGTCTGTTGCTCCTTTTATCCAGATTATGGAAAGATGAGTAAAAAAAATATGGATAAAAAATAAATAAATAATGGGGGATAAGGGGAAAATAAATTGGGTAAATTGAAATACTAGTTATCAAAGAGAAGGAAGGATAAGGGGTATGGGATGTATGAGATTTTTCCTTTATCTTTTTATTTATTTTTCTGGCATGATGTAAATGTTCTAAAAATGATCATGGTGATGAATACACAACTATGTAATGATATTGTGAACCATTGATTGTGCACCATGTATGAACTGTATTGTGTGAAGACTTGTCAACAAAATATTATTTAAAAATGAGGAAGATATTACAATATACTCAGATAAACAACAGATGGAGTTCATCAGCACTAGACCTGCCTTACAAGCAATGCTAAAGGGAGTTCTTCAGACTTAAAGGAAAGGACACCAGACTGTAGTTCAAAGTGGTATAAAGAAATAAGACCTGTGGTGAAGGTAACCATTTGGATAATTATAAAGTACAATAATTGTACTTTATTGTTTGGTATGTAACTCCACTTCTCACTTCCTACAGGTGCTAAAATGTAAGCACATAAAAAGTAATGACCTAATCTATGTTTTGGAATATACCATGTACAAAGTTATAAGTGGTAACAAATACAAAAAAAAAGGTGGGGGACAGAGGAGTACAGGAAAATCATATTTGCATGCTATTGAACTTAGGTTTGTATCAAACCAAATACGAATGCTATATATTTAGAATGTTAAATATGGGAATTACAAGGAAAACAGATAAGAACCTTACAGACAGAAATGAGAAGGCACTCAGTGTGGTACAACACAAAAATAAAATAAATGTAAAAGTAGGTATTAACAGAAGTGAGAGACAGAAAAGATATAAGACATACCAAGGCTAAAAAGCAAAATGACAAAAAAAAAGTCCTGTATTATTAGAAGTGACTTTAAATGTAAATGAATTAAACTCTCTTATCAAAAAGGCAGCAGTTAAGGGTGCACGGGTGGTTCAGTGGTAGAATGCTCGCCTTCCATGTGGGAGACCCACGTTCAATTCCATCACCATGCACCACCCCCCCCCAAAAAAAAAGGTAGCAGTTGAAGAAAATGAATAAAAAAGCATGACCCTGATAATGAATGAAAAATTATGTAGTGATACTATAAGCCACTGATTGTATACTTTGGATGGATTGTATGATGTGTGAATATATCTCAATAAAGTTGCATTTAAAAAACCAATAAATACTAAATGCATGAATAACACACATCATAAAGTTAAAAATAAAGAAAAATAACCCGGAGATTTAAGTTTTTACTTTAATTTTTTTTCTAAATGAGTCCACAGTATTTCAAAATAGCAAGCTAAAAGGCACATACACTTCATTTATGTAATTATCAGTGGGTCCATAATCTGACCTGGCATTCTGTTGTACTGTCAGACTTCCTCTCTTGCAATGCCAGAAAAAATGTGGTGACTTCATCAGAATTATATGATTTAGAAAATGAGCTGCAGCTTCCTCTCATGAATCACTATGAAAGAAGTATCCAAGGAAGAAATTCAGTATCTGGAGAACAGAAATCTGTTATCACAACCTAATAAACACTCAGCACTTGTTCATTATTCATGTATGAGAAGGAATATGGACAAAATGTTGATAAAATTTTCGTTGGTATTTTTAGGAGGAGTGAGTTATTTTCCATACAATGGATAAGAGCATATATAAAGAGGAAAGGAAAACAAATGACAATATAATCAGAGTTTTAACTTTAAAGATAATATGGGACTTCTCTAGATGGTTGGGAGTGGGCAAGAAAAAAGGGGGACAGCTTATTTGAAAAGAAAGAATGCAACCTAGTGACATGGCCATGGTATTCATCGTGTAAGCCTCATTGGAACTTACAAAAAAAGGCAGTTAAATTGAACTCAACACAAAGAAAACTGAGTGTCTTATTAAATAATGATCAAAATTAATACATTTGGGTTGGGCCACACAAAGAAAACTGAGGGTCTTATTAAATAACGATCAAAATTAATACATTTGGGTTGGGCCACGGTGGCTCAGCAGGCAAAGCTCTCGCCTGCCATGCTGGAAGTCCAGATTCAATTCCTGGTGCCTGCCCATGCAAAAAAAATAAATTAATACATTTGATTGAGACTCTATCTTAAAAAGTAATGAAATTAATTTTATAAATATTTTTCAGACTCAAAGTAAATATGGGTTCTGAAATGAACAAATAATGAATTAAGTGTCAATTGCATGAGACAGTATAATCTTCCCTTCAAAACTGTGTTAATATGGCACTTTTTTCACAGGATTACACAGTGTCATTTATGTAAATATATTCAAAAGCTTCATCAGTTTTGCCAGTGCTCCTTTTAATTTTTTAATTCTCTAATAAGTCTCTTGTGAAGCATCCGTCATGTCATAATCCTAATAGATTTTCTCTTTTTCTGATTTTAACTGGGTCTCGCTCTGCCAGGCTTTCATTTGTCGATGGCTTGACATGTGATGAGAGTTCGTCGACATCACTTCTCCTTTCTGAAGTCCTGTATCTTCTGCAAAATTTATCATTTCAGTTGATTAGCATTTTATTTAAATAAAAGTCACAACCTCTCAGATGATCGGCAGGCAACTATCTCCAAAGTTGTGAGGCAATGGGCAGAGAAAGATACACAAGTTGGGTAGGGAGGGATCTTCATGGGAGACTAATTGTTAAACAGTCAGCGTATTAGTTTATGAAACTTTTGCTTTTTTACACAGCCTTGTAACTGCAGGGACTGACTAATGAATAACAAGGACACATGCTTTTTTGGGGACCAATTTGTAGTGGTTTTGTTTCCCAGATTTTCTTCAGGAAATGACATTGCTGAAAATTGTTTCTGTTTTCACAAACACTATCTGTAGATGAGCAAATTATCTAAGTAAGAAATAGAGGTGAGACTGAATATTTCTAAAGTTCAAATTATCCTCTGGGAAATTATCCACTATAGGTAAGATTATAGAGGTCTTTCTGTTACCAAAATACTTTCCAATTATTAGTCTATTTTTAGGGCACAGGTAACAGTTTCAATTGAATATATGAAAAGCACCAAACAGTATACCTTGGAAGTCAGACCCTCAAAAAATTCCAGTCTCCTCCTTTTCCCTTTCAATAAGACCATAGTGCCATTCAAAGTCTAAAAGAGAGCAAACAGGTAAATTTGATTAAAGCCTATTGCAGATCTTTTGATAATGTCTGTATTGACCAGAGCTTCTGTGAGACAGATGCATTTGTAGTCCCTCACAGTAACCAAGGTCATTGGTCCCTAAACTTCTTGAGCTAAGGTTTTTCTTTTTTAGTAATGATCTGAGGCAAGCAAAAAAAATGCTCCATGAAAACCAACTTATAGACAGTAGACATCAAATGTAAGATAGAATAAGCCTTTGAAAAACAGAATTCACTCATTAATTTTTTGAGTCAATAGCTATATTCATCTCTTACTGTATGACAGATAATGCCAGGTGTATATGCACTAATGGACATAAATTAAGGCAGATCTGTAGGCATCAAACCTCAGTACCAGTGAGAAAGAAGAGAGGCATTAGTCAAATAATGACCACAATGTATATATAGCAAATTAAGATATATGGCTCTAAAGGAAAAAGTGAGATTCTTTGAGAACATAAAATCATGAATGAGACTTAGAGAGGTAAGGCATCTTCTTGAGGAAGAGTATTTCTGGCAGCCAGAGTATAGGTGGAAAAGTCCTGGGATAAGAGGCTGCGTGTAGTGTTTAAACAACTCCTTGTTTGTGCCTGCAGAACACGGAAATAAGGAAGAGATGGGTGACAAATGTGCCATGAAAGGTGGATATGTGAGGATTTGGTGACCACTGGGTCTTCATCCTAAAAGCAGTGGGATGTCATTGAGAAATTGCATCAATTAGAGGTCGCTGGAATCCCCACCTGATATAATGCAGTTCCTGTTATATTGTAAATACTCCAGATACAGAGGCTGCTATTGTTGTGTCTAGATTATTATTTCATTATTACAGTGCTTCAGGGGGCAGAGGGAGGGAGGGGTGTGAAGAATTAAGATCACAGGATCACAAGAAGAGGGTTATTCAAAACCAAAAACTGCCATTGAGAGCACATTTTAAAAGCACTTTTTGACATACAAGGACACCCTGAAACTGACATCCAACAGGTTGGCCATATGTCACGCAGATAGAGAGGACAACCCAGAAGATTGTCTTCTCTATCTGCAAAGGTCTTCTTCACGGTATATGCTGAGATAAAGACCCAGGCTGCCTTTCTGTGTGCATTACAAGGAAATACAGTGGGCTGGAGTACTTGTCCTCTTGAATATGAGGGAGGAAAGGGGGAAAAACGGAAGAGAATAAGTAGATATGTAGAAGAAATGTGGGGGATCACTTAGGTGCATTAAGGCTGCATTTTACATGATGGGCACAAAAGCTGATGGAATTCAGTCAAGAAGTATTTCCCAACCATTTGCTAAGTGTACAATAAATGTTATTTTCTTTCTTTTCTGTAAATCATTCTAAATCACCCTCTGGGCTCCCATGACACCATGGCTTAATAATCAATATAAATCATTAAAGGGGCTGCCTTGCTAGCATGACGCAAGAATCTAAAAGCGACCATTAAAAATCTACTCCGTTATTGTCACACCATCCCATTGTCCACTGACATGCAATGAACTGCTTTTTACTCACTTTAAGAGAGGGTCGGAAGGCTCTTTATCTCATCTGGGACCATAGGGCTTCAGGACTTGACTTCAGTGAGCACACCCTTGTCATTCTTTAAGGGTTTTGCTATCTCTTCATGACAATGGATTTAAGAAAAGATGGGTTCTCTCTTCTTATGGATCCTACAATCTATATCCCCTTCCTATCTCCTCTTACCTCTCAAAGTCAAGTTAATTTAATGATTCATGATACATGTGTGCTACATACTACTGATCAACATTGACAATAAATAATTCATTTCATTGATTTCTTTCTACTGTACATTGTCAAGTTTTGAATGGATGCACCAATATAATCTAGGAAAAGTGTCCAAACCAGTGATCATGTTCAAGTTTAAATTAAGATAAAATTTGTCTATGATTTGAATTAGCAAAAGACATATGAAAATGTGTCCTTTCTACAAAACTTTACCCATATCATTAGTGATAATTGAAATTCACCAAGATTCTCCAGTTTACCTGTCTTGATTCTCTAATTCACCTAAAAAAAAATTTAAAAAAGGGAAGACATGTGAAAAGCTTCTCATTCTGGAGGTCTGATTTTCCCTAATCTAGTCTGAAAGTAAACTGCATAGACATAGCAAACCCTAGCTTGCAAGAGGCCTGGCCTCTGACTCTAAATGGCTCACAGGTTATTTCTCAGAGAAAGTATATAGATGGATTATGATCAACATCTATTAAAAAATGAAATCAAAGATAAAAACAAAGAAAATGCCTAATAATTTATAATCATCTCCTGTGTTCTATTGGCTCTTCCCACTGAACCACCTTCTTTGTTCATGAATTGCACCTCTCAAGTAATATGGATTTGAACCATGCTCTGATCTAACAGACATTGCAGATAGAAAACTTAGAAATATTTCTCTATCCCATACTGGCAATAATATAAACAAGGGTTTTCAACTTATTACCACATTTTTAATATAAGGACACAGAAGCTTAAAGTTCAAGGTGACAAGAAAAAAGAATCAAAGGTTTTAATCAAGGGCATTTGTAAAAGTAGACTGCCAGGTGGACATGTGCTTCTGAGCAAAAATATCATGATACGGTTTTGCTTAGTAATGGCTAAAGTCCATTTAACGGATGACAAATCTACTACCACCAACCTCATGGGGCTGATTGCTCCAACTCAGTAACCTCTCATATACATCCACTCTGAATGCCTAAAAAAAGAAAAAAAAAGATTCCTCACGAACTCACCCTTGCCTTCCTCTCCCATCTTTTCTTGACGTACTTTTTCCGTCACTGTCTACACATCAGCTAGATTTACTTCATCATAGCTTATGACAGTTATATACTGGTCCTTTATATGATGATTTGCTTAAAACCTGCCTTCCCCAGTCATTGCAAACTTAAATAAGCTCAGGATTCATGTCTGCCTTTGATCGCTATCATATTTGCAACGCCTAGTGTGGTGTTTAATTCAAAGTTGTTTCTGAAGAATATTAGTAACACAACTAATGAAACATAAATGCTACCTGCTAATCCTTGAGCCAGATTCCCCAATGAAGACAGAGGATTTAGATGCTAGTATCGTTTTGGGAGGCCAAGAAAGTTAGTGTAAGGAAGAGGACATTGAGCTCAGGATCCTGAAAGTAAACATTTTTTGCCTTGCAAATATGCAAAGTTTTATAATTTATTGCAAGAATACAGTTTAAAGCATTCATTGTCTCATCAAATTATCTTTGATTCGCATACACAGGTTATCCTTAACCACATTTAAAAAAAATGTTTCATCCAGAAGGTTCACATTAATCTAGCTAAAAACATTTGAATTTCAGTCATTGACTTTTAAGTAAATGATGTTCATGTGGAGAGGGACATGATTAATACTGAATTCTACCTCCCCTCCTTCCAAGCCCGTTAAGCCCACTGACAACATCAACTCTAGCATTCATTCAGAGCACCAAAATAAGCCGTACTTCGTACTTCCTCCTTTCTAATCTTTATGTTGACTGGTTTCTATCCTCCCCTAAGTGATGAAGGTTTTACTACTTAAAGGCTTTCTGTGGCAACTGAGGGTAGGAAGTGTCAGGTTCCCTCTGCCCCCTTCCCTAATCAGCAAGAAGCTCAGGCTCCAGGGTCCAGACCAACTTTCCCCAGAGCAGTCAACAAACAAGAGATTGAAGTCTGGAGGAAGATTTTAAGAATATTCCTGTATGTAAATTAGTTCCACAGTCACAGAGGTGATGGCATAAAAACTAAATGCCTGGTTCCCTGTGGTGAGAAATGAGGGTGGAGAGAAAGGAAAGGGCTGGAGGGTGGAAGCCCCAGTAGGCCATGTTTAGGATGCTGAACTGTGTCTGAATTGGAAGAGACAGGGTAGGATAGTGGCAAAGACCTCAGACTGGGGAGTCCTATAGTCCATACTGGAATCCTGACTGCACCATTGCCCATTGGTAAATTACTTCATTGGTTTAGCTGGTTTCTTCATCTTTGACACTTCAGGGGAGATTGAATCCTGTCAGTGATAGGAATAGAAAGAAGATGATAGGATCCAGGATATATTTAGAGAGTAAAATGGAAAGGAGTTGACAGTTGATCAGATGTTATGGTGAGGGAAACAGTAGTCAAGAGTGAATCATACTAGGTTGTTTTAGTTTGTATGACTTGGGTTGATTATGTCAAAAGCTGAGCCAAAACACAGGGGGAAAGCAGATTGGGCAAACGTACGTTCAATGTGCGGTAGATGCAGAACCTATAGATGGAGATATCCAACAAGCTGCTGCATCTTCAAAGCTAAAGCTCAGGGCTGAAAGTCTGCAATGAGAATATGAATTTACACTGGAGTGTCAGAGGGATGAGATGTCTTAGAGTGTATTGGTCAAGAACAGCTCTCCATTCTCACTCTCAATTCTATTTTTCCTGAATTTTGAGTCTTTCAATATTTTTCTTATTTCCTGAGGGCCCCCACTTTCATCTGCAGAACTAACAATGGGATTCAGTTTCTCAGACATGGACCTTTGACTCTACCTGAGACCTACTTAAAACTTACCTCTGGTTCTTCCCATTCCTGACTGTTAGAACCACCTCCAGACCAGAGCCAGGGTGGGTGGACTCTTGGCCCCATTTCAAGGAGTAAAATCACATAGACTATACTGGGAAAGATGTAAACTGCATCACGGTATCTTACAGGTGCATATTTTATTTTTCCATTACCTTCAGAGGTCCTAAAAAGAGGAAGGTAGATGGAGAATGCAGTGAGTGGGCAATTTGAATGATGACTAGAGAGCTATTTGAATGGATGTTCAACAATGGACTTGGACATTAGACATCAATTTCACTGATCAAATTGTTTTGATTTAGTGCATAGTCATGGAAGAAATGAATCTGTATGTTGTCCATTCTCCTCCATAACCTCTGACCTTTTACAAGCCTATCAGTCGTAATTACCTTTATTTAACTCAACATGCTGTTGTGCCACAGGCTTTTCCATGTTGGTCTTGTGCATTCTGCAGCAGACTAATAGCTGTGGTTTAATAAAAAGCAACACTATTTTAAACTTGGTTCCTTGTTTTCTTACTGACTTTCCTTTTAAAAACAATAATTATTCAACATAGACAAAACAACTACTGTTGTTACATTAATAAATTATTATATAATTATAAAGTATATATTATTGTATAATAAAATGTATTTTTTACCACATATATTTTACATTTATATATTTCTTTTTTGACTCTATTTCTAATAAAACATAACCTCTAATAAAACATAAGCTCTATGAAGGCAGGGATTGCTGTCTACTTTATTCACTTTAGTATTTTGAGCACCTCATACTGTACCTATTGGCAGAATAAATGAATGGATATGCGCTCAGATTTCTAATAAATTTTATGACTGCTTAGAAAGCATTATGTTCTTTCTGCTTTTTCTGTTTGTAAGATAGCTAATGGAACTGTTAACAGAGGTTTAAGAAGAAATCTCATCTTGATTGGGCATTTTAGGAGAAATTCAATGCTTGTGTGTTTTTACCTCAGAAAATTGAGAAGTTCGAATATAAACCTGAATCAGTGACAAGAAGGTCTGGGGTATATAACTGACTATTTGCCATTATTAACCCTTCTACTTATCATTTTAGTTGAAGCAATCAGTTTCATTCCTTCTACGGTGGAGAACTAAGTGGTTCACATAACCTTAGGTTAGTCAGCAAAAACATTAATAAAAACAAAGCTTCCTCTGAACTGCTGTCTCTGGTTCGTATTGCGATTGGAATATAGTTACTTGTGAGACATGTATTTCGGATAATTTGGAAAACCATAATGTAGACACTATGATTGATATATATAGATAGATAGATAGATAGATAGATAGATAGATAGATAGATAGATAGATAGATATAGATATATATATATATATCATATGATGGTATCATCATATGTTAGTATTCTTATCTCAAAGTTGGTCCTCGGGAGTGGGGGGAGTCTCGTTTTCTTAGGTTGGCATATTTTAGCTTCAATCCAGTACAAGAAAGGGCATTTCTCATTGTCCTGATCTTCTATATAGGACACTTTCAGTTCCACTCTGCCTAGAAACAGGATAATAAACTGAGTGACCTGCTGAGTTCCCTCCCTGAGCTACAGTTAACAAAATCTTTTGAGGCTCTGCATTGCCCTCTTTGCCTGTGCCCCATAGACACTCTATTGCTTGTTTGCAAAAGTAATTTTCAATAAATATTAAATTTATAAAGTTTCTGTCAGAAATATGCTTTTAAGACTCTTGAATATTTTAGAGAAAAGAGAATAAAACACAAAGCATCTCTGAAGTGTCTTTACATAATTGCGCTGGATGGATTTGCTCACTTTCCACTCCTGGCTCTCTTTTCTCAGTGGCATCTAATGAGGCAGCAGAGTAAACCCGCTGTGTCAATGGCTATATTGTCCTAATAACGATGAAACACGTTCCTCTGCTCAGCCTCAGTAAAATTCCATACTTGGTTTCTCCTAGAAAAGCTGAAATGTGATTTTCAAGAACAGTTCCATATTTCTTGAACCTTGGCCATTTGGGAACCTTGACTATTTTGAGATATAGAATCTGGAATGCATATGTACATCATACTGATATTTATGTTATGTCTTTTTATTAAGCTAACTTCTTATTTTGCCATGATTAACACATGGCATTATTCTTGATGTTCCCATTAATACTAGTTGCCTTTGGTTATAGTTACTGAATAAGCTATGCTATGTTTACTTTATTCCACATTGCTTTTCTTTCTTTAATAATTTTAGTACAGATGGCCACCACTGATTGAATGGAAAAGGTATTCATTAGTAATATCCCAACTTCTCATTAATGAATATTATAAGTGATTTAATTCACAACACAAGAAGGCAATCACTCATGTAAGGTCTAGGAGCAAAAAGAAATAAAGAACCATGAAAGTTTTAAACATGTAGTAAATCTAAGCAAACATTGATTTGCCCTATGGAGTCTTAAAAAACTTAAAATATAATGGAATAATATAAGTTGGGAGGGGTTAGTTAGACTTAAGTAGTTCTGAGATTGTTATATTCATGTGGGAGAGGTTAGAGATGTTGATTAATTTTCGAACATGTTAGAATAAATATACATGTTATATTTTTTAGGAAAACCACTAAAAGAATTGGAAAAGAGGGTATAACTTCAAAACTAATAGAAAAATGATAAAACAGTCATTTTAAACCAAATAAAACACGGCACTAAGGGAAAATAAATGTATGAGTTGGGACAAAATGACAGCAGATATTGAATTGTAGCTACAGACCTAAATATATCAAAAATTAAAAGTAAATGGACTAGGGCAGTGTGACAGTGGCTCAGTGACAGAATTCTTGCCTGCCATGCTGGAAACCCGGATTCAATTCCTGGTGCCTGCCCATGTAAAAAAAAAAAAAAAAAGTAAGTGAACTAAATCCTCCAAATAACTTGCAAGGATGAGCAGCGGGATTTAAAAACTATCAAAGAAAGTAAGCCATATCAAAAACATAAAATACTAAAAGAGATAGACAAAAGATATATCATGCAATCAGTAACCAAAGAAAAGTGATGTAGCTTTATCATTGTCAGACAAAATGAACTTTAAAGTGCAAAATCATTGTTAGAGGTAAAGTATGCCACTCTATAATGAAAGAGTGAATCACCAGCACAATTTATAACTTTAAATTTGTATCCATCTAATAAAATAGTGTGGTGGATTGGAACTGCATGTACCCCAGAAAATTATGTGTTTAAAGCTAATCCATTCCTGTGATGTAAACTTATTTTAAGTTTTCATAAGTTCACTTCAGTTAAAGTATGGCCCAGGATGGAGTCCTTTATAAAAAAGGGTGGAGAGAGAGAGAGAGAGAGAGAGATTGAAAAACAAGAAGCTGAAAGTAACGAAACCTGGGAGAGAAGAAGGAGACCAGCAGATGCCGCCATATGCCTTGCCATGTGACAGAGGAGTCCAGGGTCACTGGCAGCTGGTCTTTGGGAAGAAAGCATCACCTTGATCATGCCTTGATTTGGACATTTTCATAGCCTCAATAAGCATGTAAGCTAATAAATTCATTGTTAAAAGCCAACCCATTTCATGGCTTATTGCTTTCAAAAGCCTGGAAAATTAAAATAAATAGCCTCAAAATAAATGCAGCAAAAATGAATTGATTCCAAAAAAAAAATCAATAAGCACTTAAAAGATCTGAACATCGCATCCAGCTTAACCAAATGTATGTATGCGGGTGCAGAGAATGCTACAACCAAAACCTGCAGAATGTACTTAATATCTATAGGAATTGATCATAGACCAGATTTTTAAACAATTTTCAACATGTGGTCTTATCACAATGCAACTCAGTGAGAAATCAACAACTAAAAGATAAATAAAATAGTTCTATGTAAATATAAATAAAAATGCATTCCTAATTAAAAAAACTATAGTTTATGATTTTTAGTTCTAGAAAACAGTTTAAATTGAAAGATAACTGAAATGCCACATTTCAAAATTTGTGGAATGCCATAAAAGCAACTCTGAGAGAAAAATTTATAGCCTTATTTAAAAGGCTATACATTTAAAAGAAAAGGGGAGGCTAAAAATTATAGTAAGCATAGGAAGTATATGTCTCCTGAGATTTGAAAAAGAACAAGAAGACAACTTTGTTGTAGTAAAGGAAATAATAATACCAGAAATCAACTAAATAGAAAATAAGTATATAATATGGCAGATAAACAAATTAGAAGTTGGTTCTTTGACAAGGCAAATCAAAATGAAAATCCCTATTATGCTTAATTAAAAAAAAGAGTGGAATGAATGAACAAACAAAATGGCAGAATGAAGAAAGTGAACATTACAGATACTACAAATAAAAGCATAATAATATATTATGAAAATTTCATGTCAATAAATATGGAAAATTAGATAAATGGATAATTTTGTGGAAAAATATAAAGTAACTCAAAAGAAATGGAAACTATAAATAGTTCATAAACATAAAAGATATTGAATCTATGGTCAAAAATCTTTCAAGAGATAAAGCGCCATTTTCAGATAGCTTTGCTGGACAGTTTTGCCACATGTTTGCTGTACATGTAATTCCAATAGTACACAAACTCTTCTAGCAAATGGAAAAAGAGAAACACTCCCAATTTATTTCTTAATGCTTGCACAATCTTGATAGCAGCCTAACAAATGAGAAAAGGAAATACAACCAATCTTATTCGTGAACATAAAGGAAAAAAAATCTTAATCAAAATACTAACAAGCTACGTTCCAAAATATATAAAAAGGCTCATACAACATTATTGAATTGAGTCCTTCCTAGGAATTCAAGACAAGTTCAACATTTAAAAATCAATTCTTATAATCCATAGTATTGGTAATCTAAAAGAGGAGACTATGTAGTTACCTTAATAAATGCAAAAAGGCATTTGATAAAATATAATGTTTTTTATATTTAAAAATATATTTTAATATATTATTTAATTTAAATAATTTAATTTAATTTAAAACAATTTTAAAAAGAAGCATAATAGAAAAGAATTGCCTTAGGTTGAAAAAGGTTATATACAAAAATCCCACAGCAAGCATCATATACTTCAGAAGATTTTGGCATTCTTCTATTCAACATTTCACTGAAGATCTTGGCCAGTGGAGAAAGACAAGAATTGAAACTTTGGGTGGGATGGGATTCATAACTAAAAATAAAGATTCATGCCAAAACCTGCTTATCAAGATTTCTTTCTCTCCCATAGAATTCTTTTCTGAGCTTGTTTTACAGGGAGTCAAACTTAGCCACAGGTGGAAAACCTGAGCATGCACCCACTCACAGATTCTTGCCTCTTGAATCACCCCCTGAGACACTAGGAAGAAAAATCACCTTTCAAGATTACAAGGATGAGGAGTCATTGGAAGCAAATGAAATGGGACGGGTCCCTCAACAAAGAAGATGAGATCCAGTCCATGGGTATAGTTTTACTATGTATAGACAATTCTATAAACAGCCAATCAGAATATGACAATCTGAAGCTCTGTCACCATCCCCAGCTCCCTTTGTTTCCCTCCTGTAAAACTCCCTTATTCTCAGGTCAGGGAAACAGATTTGAACTTGCCTCCTATCTCCTTGCTGATCAACCTTGCAATAAAACTCTTTCTTTTCTCAAAATCTTAGTGTCATGGTATTGGCTTCTGTGTGCATTGGGCCCACTGCTCAGTAACAGGATGAGAAACAAAAAGCAAAAGATTTGGAAAAGGAGAAACCAAAGCTCTCAGTTGAACTATTAGAATTAGTAAATGAGTTTAACATATTTGCATGATATAAACTGAAACACCCATGTAAGTTATATTTCTTCACATGAGCCATAAACAATGGGTGAAATTTAAAAAATAAACCATTTATAAGACTATAAATAAATATGAAGTTTCCAGGAGTAAATTTAGAGAGAGTATGATACTTTTCCAGAGACAGTTATAAACCTTAGTGAGTGGCATAGAATAGAGATCTTATGTGACCTCAGATGGTTAGGATGTCCATACCACATGTTCTGTCCACTCTCACACTGGCATCTCCTAATTTGACATTTCTAACATTTTACTATTTGAGTTCTTCTCTGGTTTATTCATTGATACAGTAAAATTTTATTGAGTTTTAATGATGTACCAGTGACTGGCAGGCAGTGGGAATGCAAAGATAATTTCATTGACTGCTCCTCGTTTGCTTTTTGTCCATACAATAGATAGATATAGATATGGATGTGGATATATTTATATTATTTTTAATAGTTATAAGATTTGAATATATTATGATCTGCTTGGAAAAAAAAAGGCTAGAGTGTACCTTACAGTTAAGCGTTGAATAGAAACATTATAGGATATTTAGGGAAGCTGAAGAAAATATCCATTTAATAAAACTGTTCCCACCATTGTCTGCATTCAAATTTTAAATTTAAGAATCTTAGCAAGAACAGTGGCCCTCACCAATAGATACATTTTAACCAGGTTGGAAGGCCCTGAAATTCTTATCTACTAGGTATAGGTTATCCTTTGATTCATCAAAGATGAGAGCCTCAATCACAGACACAAATCCAGCATATTACCCAAGGCAGATACTCTTGAAAATATGCATGCAAACTTTTGAACCCTTTCTGAAGTTTTTTTTTTAATTGTTACAACCTCACCATCTAGCTAGTTTGTTCTTTTTAAAGATGGCCTGCTGTGAATCTGTGTCTTTCCTCTTGAATGATACTAAAACTTCTGTTTCTTTTTCTTTTTCTCCCCATACTTCTCCTCTCCTGCTTCCTCTCCAAATCTGCTGGTGTTTGTAACTCCTTTAATGTGGGTGTGGTCCTCTCCATCAGCCATGTGGGTAGTTGAACCAAACTCACCTATCTGCTTCTCTGCTGCCTTGCCCGCCAGGAGACACTCCCAGGAATCCAGGTTGGTTGTGGGGTGTGGAGTCTTGGGGATTATAAAGCCAAGTCATGACCAGGCCTCCTCGTTTACTTCAGCAGTCCATGACCTGCTTGGGGTTCTCATCCTGACCTTTCAGGCCTCTTGGTTTGCCATGCAACTTCTGCTGAACTGCAAACGGTGCTGAGGATCTTGCCTCTTTTTTACCATCAAAATGTACCTGCCTGTGCTCCATCCTGCTAGCCCTCCTCGCTTAAATGATTCGAAGGCATCAGTAATGATTTCAGCATCAATAATATTAAACATGTGGCAGAAGTTTTTAGTTAGGCAGAGCTTTGCTTATCCCACAAATCACAAAAGGAAGAGGGTTTTCTCTCCTACTTCTTGGAAATCGAGGCCTGGTTTGCATTTGGTGATGCTTCTCAATGACTCGGGCATCCCCCTTTTCTCAAGGGGAACTGCCATCCAACGGGGGACTGCCAGGCAGAAACAATACAGGCTTCATCCCTCACCTGCATTATTCTTCTCTGGGCACCAGTGTCCCAATAAAATGGGAGCATCCCAAACAAAAACAATTCTTAAGAAAGCAAATGGCCAAAACGTAAGAATTGTAGCACGAATATTGCTTGGCATCTGGGAAAGTATACAGAAGGGGTTCAGGAAAATCTAAGTTTGCATCCCAAATTAAACCACCTACTTAACTGGGGAACTCTGAGCAAATGCCAGCCCTCTGTGTCTCAGTCTCCTCATGGCCACCACAGCTGATAGCACCTACCCTACTAGAATGCTGTGAGGATTTAAAATGACAACTGCAAGGGGCCTTTCACAGTGACTAGGGAAGCATGGGTGCTCGATAAATCCTATGCATTATTATTAACCAAGATTATCTCCTTTCAGCGACAATAACAAATCTTGTAACATAATGGTATTGGTCCACATAACAGATGGAAAAATTGAGGCTCAGAGAGATTAAGTAACCTCCCACGGTCAAACTAGTGAAAGTGATAGAACTAGGACCTAAATTCAAGTCTTCCAACTTCCAGCATTCGGTAATATTTCACTGCAGACATTTTTCTTCTTTCTGCATGGGCAGGCACCGGGAATCGAACCCGGGTCTCTGGCATGGCAGGTGAGAATTCTACCACTGAGCCACCATCACACTGCCCTCTACAGACACTTTTAACATTTTGACATGTTTTTATGAACTGCTAGTCTTCTCTTGTAACAGATTTGTTTAACGCATGGATGCTGGAATGTTACATCATTTATTCTAGTGGTTTCAAATAATGCATTTATAATTTGCATGAGTTTTTCTTGGTGGAAAAGGAAATTATGAAATCTCATGGTTTCTGCAGATTATTTCTATCTATTTGATAGTTTCCCTAACATTTGGCTTTCAAGAGTGCAGACTCTCACAGGCAGAAGCATGGAGTTAGAATTAAAAGATTATCAAGTATTTACTTCAACATAAAAACAACACTAAGATTTTTAGAATGATGCAATTCATTGATCTTACCCACATTTTTTCAGAACTTACTAAGTGACAACATTGTGCTAGGTGTTTTTTGGAGTTCAGTAATGAATCAGATAATCTATTTCACTTCCAGAGCTAAGTAATAAATTTGTAAATAAAATGTGCCTACATTTAATTCAACCCCAGCTAAATTTCAAAACCCCTCTTCTTTAAACATTAATAGAAATGTGCCTTAAAATGGAGATTGATACATATTAACATTGACAGATAAAGATACATTTACTGCAGTGTAATTTCTACAGATACTGTCTCCAAAGGGAGAAAAAATCCAATTATTTTCTAGCTTACTAGATTTCTTATGAAAACTTCTGCACAAAACTCTCCCAAAATCCTAATAAAATCATGTTTCAAAGTGCTTTACTTCAAAAATGCAATGCAAACTAAAAAATAAACAAATCTAAGAACAAAGTTAATTTGTGGCATAGTTATACAATCCAGAAAATCCCAAGAAAATCTAGGACAAAAAATATGTCTGAGAGGATTGTTAGGATCACCTAATTAAATGTTTAGCAGAGCAATACTTGTAGTGAAAATGAGTGCAGAATACTCAAGATGCATGCTGAATCTAAAGGGTGCCTAAATTTATCTATTATTGTCTTCTGTAGCCTGATATAAAAATTATTCAAGAGAAGACAGAAATCCAGATTTTTTTAAGTGTTTTCTCATTTTCAAGGGTTGGCAACTAATTTAAAGTATTTTAATATTATGCAGTATATGGCTGTCAGTTTGTGAGTTCTGTTTATTCTCTCATTGGTAAATGTCTTTGACATTAAACCACCTTTGTTTTTATTTACTTTATTTTGTGTTTATTTATAAAAAGTTTCAACATTCGCAACCTGTACTTTTAAAAAGTCATAAAATGTTTGTCTCCCGGATCATGCACGCCCCGCCTCAAAAAGAAGTCAAAAAATGCATTCATGACAGGGGAATTACATTAGTTGAATAAATGGGGATAATTTATAGTTGTAAAAATTTAAACTCCAGATATATTTAGAGGAGCCATTTATCAACATCTGGGCAAATTTACCCCATCTGGTTTCTTCTAAAAAGTGTTCTTAAACCCCTTCCCAACATGTGGAATGTTATCTTAGCTCTTTTTAAAAAGCTGTATATTTTTTAAAATACTCTAATGTATCCAATAAAGGGCATAATAAAATCCTTGAGTCCATTAATGCAGTCTCAGAAAAATAAAGCTGTTACCACTGGCTTCCTTACCCATCACCAGATACTCCTTTTAAGGAGAAATGTATTTTTGGTATGATGACATTGTTATTTTAAAAGGGACCAGAAACTTCATCCAGCAACCTAAAATTGTGTTTGCTTCACTGGTCTAAGTCTTATTATCCAGGATTAGTTGAAGCACTTCATAGGATTGTCCAAGTTGATTTCATTTCTTATAGACAAGTATCAAGATGGTTGACAGTTCCGTTCCCCAGAGATATTAGGGAGGCAAAATACAGATTAAGAGACAGTTATCTGGGGTAAAGGAATCTTCTCTGGCAGCATTAAAGTTTTCTGCCATGGGAAATTACCTTTGGTGCAAGGTAGGTTTTGCTGGTTTTCTTATTTTTACCATTTCTACCAGTCCTATCAGCTCACTTTCACTTGTGGAGGCTGGATTGTTTGTTACCTCTGATGCGGCATGTGAGAACTCATCACTAAAGCAGTAACCCTTATGTGAAGATTGCAAATTCGATTTGATTTGAAAGGACAAAGCTATTTCAAATTCAGGGACGTTCATTATAATTGTCATGGAATTTTGCATTTCTGAATGTGTTCATGAGCACTATATTTCCAATACAAAGAGTTTTATATCACACATTTAAAAATAAAGCTCTCTTTCTGAACACAAAATAATATGCTCTGTGTGCTCAAGGTAGACAATTTAGAAAATATAGAAAGGAACAGGAAATATAACAACTCCATTACATGAAGATTACTACTACCAATATTTTTACATGTTATTATGCATATGAAACTATGTGCAACTTTTATGTTTTAACTCATTCAGAGATTTTTTGCAATACACATTTACTGAGCTCCTACTATATGCTAAGCATTGTTTTTTGGCTGGAAATACAGCACGAGTAAAGCAACCAAGACCCCTGCATTCATAGAGTTTATAACATGGGGAGAGGAGACACATAATAAACAATAGGCATAGTAAATAAATACGTTCCATAGTATGTTAGAAGATGATACCGTTATTGAAAAAAAAATAGATCATGTTGGAGAAACTGGGAAACCAAGGATTGGGGGGGAGTGGATAATTATAAATAGAGTGTTCTGGGTAGCTTCCTTGAGAAGGTGACATTTGAAAGACTTAAGGGGATGATGAAGTGAAGTAGGCAGGTCTCCGGGGAGAGAACATTCCAGGCAGAGGGAACAGCAAGTGAAGGGCCAAATGCAGAGATGTCCTGACTTGTTGGAGGAAGAGCAGGGAGGCCAGAGTGGCTGGAGTGGAGGGCAGAAGGGAGAATGCAGAAGAGAAGACGTTGGAAAGGTCAGAGGGAGGGCAGCTAGGTAGGGCCTTACAGTCCATCGTAAGCACTTCAAGTTTACTCAGCATACAATGCAGACCTACTGCTTTTTTTTTTTTTTAAACTTTTTCTAGTGTATAATATAACATACATACAAAGCAAAGAAAGAAAAAAGCAATTGTTTTCAAAGCATTCTTCAACGAGTAGTTAGTTACAGGACAGATCCCAGAGTTTGTCATGGGCTACCATAACATCCTCTCAGATTTTCCCTTCTAGCTGCTCCAGAACACTGGAGGCTAAAAGGAATATATATATTTTTTATCATCGCTTTTTTTGTGAAAAATTACCTATATACAAAAAACAATAAATTTCAAAGCACAGACAATTAGATGGAGAACATATTTCAGAGTTTGCCATGGGTTGCAATTCCACAATTTTAGGTTTTTACTCCTGGCAGTTCTAGGATACTGGAGACTAAAGGAAATATCAGTATAATGATTCAGCAATCATACTCATTTGTCAAACCCTACCTTCTCTCCATCATCACCTTTGGTTTTTCTATTCCTCTTTTTAGGGGTGTTTGGCTATAGCCATTCTAAATTTTTCATGTTAAAAGGGTTGTCAAGAATATGAGGTAGGGAAATGGAATTAGCTGATGTTCTTGAGAGGCTGGGCCCTCTAGGTTTCAGGACTTATCTGGTCCAAGGACCCATCTGGAGGTTGTAGGTTCTGGAAAGTTACCCTAGTTCATGGAACCTCTGTAGGATCTTATATATTGCTCTAGGTGTTCTTTAGGATTGACTGGATTGTTTTCGGTTGGGATTTGGCAAGTTATGATAGGTAGCAATGTATAACAGAAGCTTGCATAAGAGTGACCTCCAGAGTAGCCTCTCGACTCTATTTGAACTCTCCCAGACACTGATAATTTATTAGTTACACTTCTTTTCCCCCTTTAGGTCAGGATGGAATTGTTGGTACAGGGCCGGATTCATCTCTGGCAATCATTTCCCACGCTGCCAGAGAGACTTTCACCCCTGAGTGTCATGTCCCATGTAGTGGGGAGGGCAATGATTGTACTTGCAGAGTTGGGCTAACAGAGAGTGAGGCAACATTTGAGCAACAAAAGAGATCCTCCAGAAGTAACTCTTAGGCATACTTATAGGCAAGCTAAGCTTCTCCACTACCAAGGGCTTGTCTTATTCATTTGGGTGTCCCTAATGTTTGACACAGTATCGGGGGATTCCCTGACGGTAAAGTTTAATAGTTCCAAATTTTTTCTCCCATCCCTCAAGGAACTTTGCTAATAATTTTTGATTATCTGCCTAATATATTCTAAGGTGTATCTAGGCATTACATTAAGCTATCCTCATTCTTATTCTAGGTTCCCTGTATTTCAATTCTTCTATGAGCTATCCAGACAAGTTGAGTTAGATTATGTGCTACAGAAAATTTAGGTTCCAGACGAAGTAAACTTTTCTTCCTTTGGTCTCAAAGAGTAGGTGTGGTTCTAAAATATAGACAATGTCTTCTTTATCCTTGTGTTCTGAACTACTTTACTCCCAATCTGATCAGCTTTGTTCTTATCTTTGAATACAAAGTTATAGATATATAAAACAGCCTCTCAAAATCCATAAATAATAATTACTCCTTTGGACTAAATATGTCACAATCTAGGCCCCTATTTTCTTGTAAGCATTTTTAAAAGGAGACCATACAATAATTGTTTTTTCATTTCTGGCTTATTTTGCCTCAAATGTCCCACAGGTTCATTTGCATTTTTGCATGCCTCATGACTTCATTCCTTATTGTCGCAGCACCATATTCGATAGTATGTATACGTCATCGTTCACCAATCTACTTCTCACTTAGTGCATCCTCCAGCCACCTGCATTCATCAGGCATCATGTATAGTGCCCAAAGTCCATAGTCCATCAACACTCTCAATTTTAGATGATTTCATCATTCCCAAGAAAAAGATAACCAATAACACATCCACATCAAATAGGAAATCTAAACCTCCCCTTAACTCTTGTCCCTCCCTCCATTATTTACCCCTGCTGTTGCTGTGGCACTGCTGTTTTCCTGTTAAACATAGTCCATAGCATTCAAAAACAGTTTTCCCCCTGAACCCTGGACTTGAACACTTTTTGTACATGAATCATATCTTTGAAGTAGTTATTGCAAGAACTAATTTATATTTCTAGTGTTAATCAATGGGACACATAGGTCTATATAACTCCTTTTAATCTTGTTCACTTTCACTATGGCAATATTATTTATAGACCCACTAGAGAACCACCTTCACTTCTATCCATTCCCTTACATTTGAGTTCAACCTTATTAGCTAACCATTCACCATCTCTAACTACTATGTATCTCTAAGTCCCCTATATGCTGTACTATAAGCCTCTAGTTTGACCTTGACCATGGTCATAAAAGTGGAGTCATACAGTATCTATCCTTTTGTGTCTGGCTTATTTCACTCAGCATGATGTCTTCAAGGCTCATTCATCTTGTCATATGCTTCAGGACATCGTTTCGTCTTATTGCTGCATATTATTCCATCGTATGTATATACCACATTTTAATCCACTCGTCTGTTGATGGGCATTTGGTTTGTTTCCATCTTTTGGTGATTGTGTCTAATGCTACTATGAACATCAGTGTGCAAATGTCTGTTTGTGTCCCTGCTTTCAGCTCTTCTGGATATATACCAAGTAGTGCTATTGCTGAGTCATAGAACAACTCAATATTTAGTTTCCTAAGGAACTGCCAAACAGCCTTCCATTATACATTCCCATAAGCAGTGCATATGTGTCCCAATTTCTCCACATCCTCTCCAACATTTATAGTTTCCTGTTTGTTTAACACCAGCCATTCTTATAGGTGTGAGGTACTATCTCATTGTAGTCTTGATCTGCATTTCCCTTATAGCTAATGAAAGTAAGCATCTCTTCATATGCTTTTGAGCCATCTGTATTTGCTCTCCAGAAAAATACCTATTCATATCTTTAGCCCATTTTATAATTGGGTTGTTTGTTCTTTTGTTGTTGGGTTGTATGATTTCTTTATGTATACAGAATATTGAGCCTTTGTCCTATGTGTGATTTTCAAATATTTTTCTCCCATTGAGTTGGCTGCCTCTTCACCTTTTTGAAAAAGTCTTTTGAGGTGCAGAAGCTTTTGATTTTGAGGAGTTCCCATTTATGTATTTATTCTTTTGTTCATTGTGCTTTGAGTGTAAAATTTAGGAAGCTACCTATTATTACTAGATCTTGAAGATGTTTCCCTACATTTTCTTCAAGGAGCTTTAGGGTGCTAGTTCTTATATTTAGGTGTTTGATCCACTTTGAGTTAGTTTTTGTATAAGGTGTAAGTTAAGGGCCCTCTTTCATTCCTTTGGCTATTGATATCCAGTTCTCCTATGCCCATTTGTTGAAAAGACTATTTTATTCCAGTTTAGTGGATTTGGGAGCCTTGTCAAAAATCAGTTGACCGTAGATTTGGTGGTCTATTTCTGCACTCTCAATTCGATTCCATTGGTCAATACTTCTATCTTTCAATACCATGCAAAACAATACCATGTTTTGACCAGGTGGCTTTATAATAAGTTTTAAAGTCAGGAAGTGTTAATCCTCCCATTCATTCTTCTTTTTTAGGATGCTTTTTAGCTATTTGGGATCTCTTTCCCTTCCAGATGAATTTAGTAACTAGCTTCTCCAAGTCTTCAAAGTAGGTTGTTGGAATTTTGATTGGTACTGCATTGAATCTGTAGATAAATTTTGTTAGAATTGACGCCTTAACTATATTTACCTTCCTATCCATGAGCAGGAAATGTCTTTCCACCTTTTAGATCTTCTTTGATTTCTTTTAGCAATGTTATGTAGTTTTCTTTGTACAAGTCTTTTACATCCCTTGTTAAGTTCATTCCTAAGTACTTGATTCTTTTAGTTGCTATCTTGAATGGATTTTTCCATTTACTGACTCCTCAATCAGGTCATTGCTTGTGTATAGAAACATTACTGATTTTTGCACATTAATTTTATATCCTGCCACCTTGCTGAATTTATTAGTTCAAGTAACCTTGTTGTAGATTTCTCAGGATTTTCCAAGTATAGTAAAGATTTTACTTCTTCCTTTCCAATTTGGATGCCTTTTATTTCTTTGTTCTGCCTGATTGCTCTAGTTAGAACTTCTAGCACAATGTTGAATAAAAGTGGGCATCCTTGTCTCATTCCTGATCTTAAGGGGAAAGCTTTCAGTCTCTCTCCATTGAATATGATGCTGGCTATCAGTTTTTCTTATATGCCCTTCATCATATTGAGGAAGTTACCTTTGATTCCTATCTTTCGAAGTATTTTTATCAGAAAAGGATATTGAATTTTGTCAAATGCTTTTTCAGCATCAATCGAGACGATCATGTGATTTTTCCATTTCGATTTGTTGATGTGCTGTGTTACATTAATTGATTTTTTTGTGTTGAACCATCCTTGCATTTCCAGTAAAAACCCAACTTGGTTATGGTACATAATTCTTTTAATGTGCCGTAGGACTCAATTTGCTAGTATTTTGTTGAGAATTTTTGCATCTATGTTTATTAGACAGGTTGGCCATAGTTTTCCTTTCTTATAGCATCTTTACCTGCTTTTGGTATTAAAATGATATTACCTTCATAAAATGAGTAAGGTAATGTTCCTTTATTTCTCGATTTTTTGGAAAAGCTTAAGTGGGATTGGTGTTAGTTCTTTTCGGGATGTTTGATGAAATTCTCCCATGAAGCCATCTGGCCCTGGGCTTTTCTGTAGGAAGATTTCTGATGACTGATTGAATCTCTTTATGTGTGATTGGTTTGTTGAGATCTTCTATTTCTTCCTTAGTCAGTGCAGTTTGTTTGCGCTTCCAGGAATTTGTCCATTTCACCTAGTTGTCTAATTTGTTGGTATATAGTTGTTCATAATATCCTCTTATGATTTCTTTTATCTCTTCAGGGTCTGTGGTAATGCATCCCTTCTCATTTCTGATTTTGTTTATTTCCATCCTCTCTTTTTTCTTTGTCTGTCTTGCTAGTGGCCATCAATTTTATTGATTTTCTCAAAGAACCAACTTTGGTTTTATTGATTATTTCTGTTGTTTTTTGTTTTCCCATTCATTTAACTCTGCTTTAATCTTTGTTATTTCTCCTCTTCTATTTGCTTTGGGGTTAGTTTGCTGTTTCATCCCAAATGCCTCCAGGTGAGCAGGTAAGTCCTCAATTTTTGCTCTTTTTTTGTTGTTGTTTGTTTGTTTTTGCATGGGAAGGCATCAGGAATTGAACCTGGGTTTCTGACATGGCAGGCAAGAACTCTCCCTTGCTGAGCCACCATAGCCTGCCCTTTCTTGTTTTTTAATAGGCACTTAGGGCAATAAATTTCCCTCTCAGT
Source organism: Myrmecophaga tridactyla (assembly GCA_004026745.1). Taxonomy (NCBI): domain Eukaryota; kingdom Metazoa; phylum Chordata; class Mammalia; order Pilosa; family Myrmecophagidae; genus Myrmecophaga; species Myrmecophaga tridactyla. The sequence continues at coordinate 65,919 of PVIY010002601.1, forward strand.
ACAGCCTTTGCCCCATCCCATAGTTCTGATATATTGTATTCTCATTTTAACTTGTCTCCAGATCGCTACTGATTTCCCTAGCAATTTCTTCTTTGGCCCACTGGTTGTTTAAGAGTGTGTTATTTAATCTCCATATATTTGTGATTGTTCTTTCTTTGGTGGTTATTGAGATCCAGCTTCATTCCATTGTGATCAGAGAAAGTTCTTTGAATGATTTCAATGTTTTTAAATTTATAAAGACCTGTTTTGTGCCCCAGCATTTGAACTATTCTGGAGAATGTTCCATTAGGCTAGAGAAGAATGTATATCCTGTGTTTTGAGGTGTAATGAACTATATGTTAGGTCTAATTTATTTATCATGTTTAACTTCTTTGTTTCCTTGTTGATCTTCTGTCTGGTTGTTCTGTCTATAGAGGAGAGTGACGTATTGAAGTCTCCTGCTGTTATTGTTGAAATATCTACTGGCTCCCTTCAGTTTTGCCAATATCTGTCTCATACTTTGGAGCTCTTGATCAGGAGCACAAATATTTGTGATTGTTATTTCTTCTTGGCGACTTGTCCTTTTAAGTAATTTATAGTGTCCTTCTCTGTCTTTCATGATGTCTTTACATTTAAGGTCATTTTTTTCTGATTTTATGGTTACTCCTGCTTTCTTTTGCTTACAACATGTGTGGAGCATCTTTTTCCATCCTGTCACTTTCAATCTATTTGTATCCTTGATGTCTAAGATAGGTCTCTTGTAAGCAGCATATAGCTGGATTGTATTTCTTAATCCTTTCTGCCAGTCTGTATCTTTTAATTGGTAAGTTTAATCCACAAACATTCAAAGTTATTACTAAAAAAGTGTCTCTTGAATCCACTGTCTTATCTTTTGGATTTTATTAGTCAGAAATATATATTCTTTACCTTCTTTCTCTTCTTATCCTTTAAGTTACCTTTACTGGTACTCTTCAATTTTGTGCCCTCCTCCAGACTTCCCTCTCCTGTCTTTTTTTTTCAACTAGCAGAACTCCCTTTAGTATTTCTTGTTGGGCTGGTCCCTTGTTGACAGATTCATTCAGGAGTTGTTTGTCTGTGAAAACTTTAATCTCAAAACCTCAGTTTTGAAGGACATGTATGTAGTGGATTGTTTACTCTAGCTCAAGCTGTCAGGATTTTCTGCTTCTCTTCAACATTTGACCGTCTGATTGGTATGTGTCCTGGGAAAGGTCTATTTGGATTTATTCTATTTGGAGTTCATTGAGCTTCTTTGACTTGTATATTTATGTCATTTATAAGGGTTGGGACGTTTTCTCCCATTACATCTTCAACTACTCTTCCTAGCCCTTTACTCTTCTCTTCTCCTTCCAGGACACCAATTATTCTTATATTTGTTCTTTGTTTTGTCCATCATTTCCTTGAGATCCAATTCAAATTTTTCCATCATTTTTGCCATTTGCTGTTTTGAGTGTTTGAAATCAGTTGTCCTGTCCTCTAGTTCATTTATTCTTTCTTCTGCCACTTCAGATCTGCTGTTATGTGTCTCTAGTATGTTTTCTACTTGGTCTACAGAATCTTTAATCTCTGTGATATCTGCTATTTTTCTTTTTATTCTTTCAGATTTTTCTTTATGCTCTTGTAGTGTCTTCTTGATCTCTTTTAAATCATTAGCCATCCAATTAATTTTATTTAGTGGAGTTATATGAACATCTTTGATTAGTTATTCCAATGTCTGCATCTCCTCTGGTGTTTTAATTTGGTTGTTAGGCTGGGCTATATCTGTGTGCATCATGATATGTTTAATGATCTCCTGCTGTCTTCACGGCATGTAAATATTTTGATTGGTTTACTTTGGAGGTTGATTTCCTTCAGTAATCTGAAGCCTTGTATTTGCAGGATGGTGGGGCAGGATGCAGGGCATGGCGGGGGAACCAACAGTGCAATGATGCACTTGCAGTGCAGGTATAGATGCAAGTTGGGGATGATATGCTGATGTCTGTGAGCCTGGACACCCAGCAACGGGGGAGGATGTGCCTGTGCATGTGCAGGGGTCTAGGGGGCAGGGCCCTGGTGTGCACTGGTCTAGGGCACGGGTCCTTTGTGCGCCTGTACAGAGCTAGGGCAGTAGGTTGGTGTTATGCCTGCAGGGGCTCAGAGCAGTTGTGGCCCAGCTGCGCAGGTCAGTGCTTGCCCAGAGCTGGGGTTCGTGACTGGGGGCCTGTGCATGCATGGATCTGGAATTGCCGTAAACTGATGAACCTGTGCACAGAGTTCAAGGTGGGTGGGAGGGACTGCGCGACTATAGGTTGGGAGTGGTTGTAGCCTGGGTATGGAGGTTAGTGCCAACTGCATTTATCTGCTGGTGACCAGGCTTGGAGGGGTGGGGCGAGACTGTGCTTGCGGCTAGAGAGGTGGGTTGGGTTGCGCCCTGGGAGGGGGTGTGGAGTGGGTATGCATGCGAGGGCTTGGCAGGGCGGGGGTGCTTGGAGTGCGGAGAGTGGGGATGAGTGACAGGGCTCAGTGTGTGGGGTGCGGGGTGAGTCGCGAGTCGCGGAGCTGCGCTGGTGAGGGAGGTAAGTTCACGGCTTGGTTTACTTCCTGAACCCTGTCTCCCCTTCTTGCACTCCTGAGGACTCTGGGCCTCCGGGCCTCCGCATTAGGCTGTTTGCACCAGCCTGTTGGTTTCTGGTTCTCTGCTGCTCAGTTCCTCAGCTTTTACAACTAGGGCCACCCTATGTTGTGAAGAAGATTCTCGCAGAGCACTTACACCTGGAATCGCCGTCTCAGTTAGCCTCCCATCCCTTCTCTAGCCACTCCTTAGAGCAGGATTGAACTCCACCTATCCTCTTCTGCCACCTTTTCAGAACCATCTCCTACTGCAAGGTTTTAAGCACAGAAATGACCTGATCAATCTTGTACTTTCAAGGATGCAACTTGCGTTAACAATTACCTAGTATAACATTTTGTATCCTCCTGTGTTCATTTAACACCAGAGCATTTTCCCACACCATTTCTTTTTGTGGGGAGGACTGGGGAGGAGGCATAATCTTAATGCCTAAATTCTAATCCCATCAATGTACCTGTTAGTAAATACGTTGTTGAATTCCAATTTTTCCCTATTATTAATGATATTGAGTTCAACATTTCAGTATGTTTGTTTTTATGCTTTTCCTCTAGAAAGATTCCAGTTAAAGGAATTACTAGGAAATAGATATAAATAAGAATCTTGAAACGTATGATCAGATTGTTTTTCAGAAAATTCAAATAAAATTTATACTCCCAGAACCAACACATAAAATGTCACTTTATTTTGATCAATGAAACAATGGAATGGTTCTCCTAACTTAAGAAGTGTACCAAATTCATTTATTCATTTATCCATGATAAAAGGTATCAAAATCTATACACAACACTTACTAGACAGATCAGAATGGTGCATGGCCATACTTTCATCCACTCCTACATTTGTAGTCTTTCCTCATTTACTTGCTGTATTAGTCAGGGTTCTCTAGGGGAACAGAACCAACAAGAGATATCTATAAATATGAGATTTTATAAAAGTGTCTCATGTCACTGTGGAGATACATGAGTCCAAATTCCATCAAGTAGGCTGTGAGCTGACAACTCTGAGGCTCTTTGATGAGTTCCCCAGGAGAGGCTGGCTGGCAAAAGAAGAGACTGAAGTTCTCTGTTCTGTGTGCTAACATCATCACCTCTCCCTTAAAAGTCTTCAACTGACTGAATTAAATCCAGCTGATCGGAGTCTCTCATTTCAGAAGACACTCCCCTTAGTTGATCATAGATGTAATCAGCCATAGATGCAATGAACTGACTGATGATTTAATAAGCCAGCTTTCTGGTTTATTAACCAGCCACAAAATGTCCTTGCAGTGACAGTTAGGCCAGTGCTTTCTCCACCAGACAACTGGGCACCATCACCTGGCTGAATTCACGCATGAGCACAACCGTAATATTCGTTCTCACTTCATCATACCATTTTCATTAACTGTCAAAACCCTTAAATATAATTGACCACCACGCATTGTTCAAGCCAGGCCCCCATGCCTTTCTTTCCCTCAAGAATCCCTGATTCAGCTACAGGATGTGGTGTTTGCAGTGACTGAAGCAGAGGCTGTATGGAAGCCCAGCTCCCAATATCTCTAGAAGAAAACATTTATCGAGGAAATTAAGAAAACAGAAACACAGGGAGAAATATGTAAAATTCTTAAGAAAAATCATTCTTAGGTATTTATTAAAATAATCTTATGAAATTTTTGTTACGTAAAGTAGCGTTTTAGCAATACAACTACTTTGCTTTTGAAACACTTTAATTCAGATTTCTGCTAATGTCAAATTAGTGTTCTGTAAGTTTGGATGTTGCTTCAATTATCTGAAAATTTTCCCATGTTAAATGATATAAAATTTTTTTGTCTGAATTCCTGAACAGGCCACATCTTTGTTCAGACTTACTGAATTTTCAGACTTACTAGGTGAATTCTATGTTGTATTGGATTTAAAATGGCTTTTCTTTTTTTTGTTTAATAACCACATGATAATAGTTAAGACAGTCAGTATAAGTTTGGAAATCTTTATTGTGTATATTTTGGAAATCCAGGTCTGAGAACGGAAAGGAAAACTGTTCCTATAATTAGTATGTGTGCATTTATTCAAAATGTCTGCATATATTGCATTTAACTTAATATCATAAATTGTTGAAAACCTAGCAAGGAGACTGTTAAGAGAAAACAAATGTACAAGAAGTATCATTTCTCAATGTAATATTGAGTGCTTGCTCTCTGTTAGACATAGTACTCCTGCTTCATGGAAATTACTTCATTTAACCATCACAACAGTCCTATCTCAAAGCTTCTTCTGTCACCTGCCTTTTACAATGAGGAAATTAAGGATTAGAGAAAGTTGAGTAACTTGTTCAATTTCATCCAGCTGGTAATTTGTAGAGTGGAAACCTGAACCTAGATTTCTTCAATGCCAAAGCACTGAGAGCTGTCTACATTTAAATTAAGTTAGATGCCATAGTCGTGGTCAAAAAAGCAAAGAATGAGAATCGATGTGAAAAGGTCACAGTGAAAAATAACATGGTAGAGTTAAAAGCAGTGAGTCAAACCTCAGGTCTGTTGTTTACCAGTATGTAAACCTTGGATTATATGTTACCCTTTTTAATCCTCAAATTCTCATCTATTAGATGGGTATAATTAAATGACTAGAAAAACTCTTACTAGAGTGGTGAGCACCTGTTATGCATCCAATTATGGTAACTTTTGTTGGTAGTTATAAAGAGGAGATTCTACCTCAAAGTGAGGCCCATGGTCTTAGTAGAAGAACAGTATCAGTTGAGAGCTAATGCATTTACTATGACAAATATTCTGAATTTATCTTAACTCAAATATAGGTGCAACAAAATGCAGTGAAATGCATGATGTGTTTTGACCATCCAAAGAACTATGCACCAAAAATTTTTTTAGAAATAAATAAAGCACTTTAAGGATAAATAGTTTGGTAGTAAACATCTGGTGGTATTCATGTGTACAAACATATGTGTGCAAAATTAACTTAGCAACAGTAATGAGTACATTCTGCCTTACATTAAATAATGTTTTCACACATAGCATTTGTAGGGCATTTGTTTTGGAAAAAAAAAACGTCTACTTAACCCTCCTTGACAAAAGAGGGATGGGGGCAGGAAGCTAAGCTGTCACACCATCTTGCTTGATTCTTTTTCTGAAAAAGGGGTTATATTTTCAAAATTACTTCTCTGGATGTTGGCGAAACCCAAGACTGTAAAAGAGCTTTTGAAGTTCCATACTTAATATATCACAGTAGTGATTAGACCCATGAGAACATTGCTTGCCATCATCTTTCTACTGAGAGATAATCTATAAATTTGTAAAACACAGCATCTGACACAGAGATATTTAACAAATGTTATTTTATATTAAGTATATTATCACCAAAAACCCTGCATACAGTACAGACGTGTTCTTGTATTAAGAAGCTTGCCATTTGATTGCCTTTAAAATTGTTTTTTGTAATTTACGTAGTTTTTGTTTATAATGAGGTGTCACATTTCATTGGACACATGAGATAATTTTTCAGGGTAAAAAATTTCAGCATACTAGTACTGAAAATAGGGGATTTATCAGCCATTGGTGTTTATAAATTACATCCCAAAGTAAATACCAATTCTACAGTCATATTTTGTGCATGCTTTTTTATTTGTTTGTTTTTAGATTGTCAAGGCTGAATTAGAAAGTCGCTAATTTGGGGACATTCTCTGCTAGGAATGAGCTAATGGTTTCGTATAATAATGTATGACCTGTTTACATTCTTTTTATAGTCATTCAACAGTATTTTAGAATGCTGGTTCCCAAACTGAAGTCTGCAAAATTTTCACTGATTTGAGGAAAAAAAACGAGAGTAAAACTTAGTCAAATTATCTTTTCTTAACAAGAACTATCCCTCACTCCTAGATAATATAGCATAGCTTTTTTACAATTTTTGTTATTATGGTAGCTTATACAACACAAAGCTTCCCATTTGACCATTTCATGTGTATGAGTCAGTGATATTAATTACGTTCCCAATTTTGTGCTACCATCGCCACCAACCAATATCATCTTTCTATCACCCCACCAGAAGCTCCAAACCTATTCAGCAATAACCTCCTCCCACCCCAGCCCCTATTAACCTCTAATCTACTTCCTCTATTTATGAACTTGTCTATTCTAGATCCTGTTTGTGGAATCATACAATATTTGTTCTTTTGTGTGTGCCTTTTTAACTTAGCATAATTTTATCAAGGCTCATCCATGTTGTAGTATCTTTCAGAATGTCATTTCTTTTATAGCTGAATAATATTCTTTAGCACACATATATACTCTATGTTGTTTATCCATTTGTCCATTGATGGACACTTGGGTTGGTTCTATCTTTTAGCTGTTGTGAATAATGCTTCCGTGGACATTGGTGTACAGATATCTGTTTGAATCCCTAGTCTAAGAGTAGAATTGCTGGGTCATACGGGAATTCTCTATTTAACTTTCTGAGGAACCATCACACTATTTTTCACAAACGCTGGGCCATTTTACATTCTCACCAGCAATAAGGGTTCCTATTGCTCTAGCTCCTTGCAACACTATTTTCCATTTGTTTTATAATAACCATTCTAGTGGGTATGAAGTGGTATCTCCTGGTGGTTTCGATTTGAGTTTCTCTAATTACTAATGATTTTGAGCACTAAGGTGGATTTTTAAAAAATATTTTTATCGTAAACAACAAACATACAAACGTTCTTGACACGGTTACAATCAGTGGCTCACAATATCATCACATAGTTGTATATTCATTACCATGATCTTTTTATTTTTTGAACATTTGCATCTCTCTAGCAAAAGAAATAAAAAAGAAAAAAGAAGAAACTCGTACATGCCATACCCCTTACCCCCTACCATTCTTTGACCACTAGTATTTCAATCTACAAAATTTATTTTAACCTTCGTTCCCCCTATTATTTTATTTCTTACCCATATTTTTTACTCATCTGTCCATGCTGTAGATAAAAGGAGCATCAGACACAAGGTTTTCACAATCACACAGTCACTTTGCAAAAGCTATGTAAGATGCACATTTAAACCTCCCTGAAATTGGGAATGCGTCTTCCAGTTTTGCATTTTACAATTAAAATTACTAGTATTAGTGCTTTTTCTTTCTTTTGACACAATATAATAGTATAGCAAACACTTTATGGATTTTAGATTTATTGAAATATACTATTTATTCTGTAGTTAGTACTTGCTCTAACATGAAAAAAAAGATCCCTCCTCATTAAACAACCGTGGCCTCCCCAGTGCTTCATGCTTTGTGTTTTGTAGCCCCAGAATGTCAGACAGAGGTGGAGGTGAGACATCTGACTGCTGCTGGCCTCTCAGACTAAATGGTGCCAGCCTAGTAAGTTAGAACCATCACTGCTCCTCCTGTTCAGTAGGTTTTTGGCCTGCGATTCTAGTGCCTCTTTGCAGCATATTCTTCCTTCTCTCTTTACTGCAGGTCTTCGTTTCATTATGCTGCTTTGAACCCTGTCTCTAGTGTCCATTCATTTTAGTCTGAAGAACTCCCTTTAGCATTGCTTATGGGGAAGGTCTAGTGGCGATTACTCCCTCAGCTTTTGTTTATCTGAGAGTGGCTTAATTTCCTCATTTTCGAAAGAGAAGCTCACCAGATATAAAAGTGTTGGCTGGCACTTGTTTTTATTCAACTCATTAAGTATTTCAACCCGCTTCCTTCTCGCCTCTGTGTTTCTGATGAGAAATCAGCACTCCATCTAATTGGGACTCCCTTGTACGTAACACGTTCCTTTTCTCTTGCAGCTTTCAGAGCTCACTTCTTGTCCTTTGCATTTGATAGTGTAATTATTATATGTTCGCATGCATTTTCTTCATGTTTATCCTGTTTGGTGTTCTCTGAACTTCTTGGATGAGCATCTTTTGCTAAGTTTAGGAAGTTCTCTATCACCATATCTTCGAATATTCCTTCTACTTTCTCTATTCCTTCTTCTTCTGGGACTCCTGTAATGCTTATATTAGCACACTCAATGGTGTCCCATACCTGTCTTAGGCTTTTTTTCACTTTTAATATTCCTGCTTTGTGTTCCTTTACTTGACTAATTTCAAGTGTCAATCTTTAAGTTAACTTATTCTTTTTTCTGCCAGCTCCAATCTGCTCTTAAAACCTCCTGGTCATTCTTCATTTCAGTTATTGTGGTCTTCAATTCCAGTAGTTCTGTTTGGTTCCTTTTTAAAGTTTCTATCTCTTTACATAGACTCTTTGCATATTGTTCATTCTTTGCAGATTGTTCACTCATTGTTTTCCTGATATCCTTTGCTTCTTTCTCTGTAATTTCTTTCATCTCTTTGAGCATTTTTGAAAATCATCTTTTTTAAGGACTTATTCAGTATGTCCACATTCTTATCTTCTTTTTGGGTGTCTCCGTACTTTTTTCCTCTTCCTTTGAATGGACCATCATTTTCTATTTCTTTGTTTGCCTTGAATTCTTTTGGTGCACACCATACATTTTAGTATTTTAGATGGTTAGCTCTGGGATTTTACCCTGGGATTTCTTGGTTTTGTAACCAGCTGGTGGTAAGCAGACATTTCTTGAACTTCAGCCCTCCTATCGGGAAGGTCTGCCCAAGTCAAATGCTGTGTGCAGGGTTTTCCCTGTCCTACCTGGCCTCTGTCTTGTCCTGGGCTTTTGCTTGTTCATTGTTTTGGAGTTCCTCTATTTATAGGAGTTTGGTTGTCCCCTCTGCTTCCCAGGAGACAGACCTCCCTCTCCCATGTATTTGATGATGGCAGGCCTTTGTCCAAAAAATCTATAGATTTTTATACTCCTTTTGTTGTCCTATGCTGCTTTTGTTTAGAGGGCCTATTCTGAGAGGAGGGTCATCCCCAAGAGGACTTTCCCAAATCAGTCTTTCCCAGTCAAAACAGGGCCAGAGACCCATGAAGGGGGTGCAGGCCCTCTCCAAAGTGCCCTGCGGAGGGGATCAGGAAGGGGTACAAGTGCTTCTCTGACAGCTCCCCAAAGCTGAGCTTTTTGACCTTCCCAGCAAATGCAGCCCTTCGGCTAACTGTCCCCCACAGCACTGAGAAAGTGCTGCATCTCTAAATCTGCTCCACCTCTGCCCCTAACCAGAGAGAGTAGAAACAATTGTGCCGCCTTTGTCAGTGGAGTGGAAGCAATTGCTGCCCTCAGAGCCAGAGTTAATGGACAAAGGCAGTGAATTCTTTTGCCTCTACACTCAAATCACCAATTCCTGAGACCTGGGGTTTCAAAGAGAGACAAAGTTTATTGTTAGGCCTGAAGCAGGAGATCAAATGGACTATTGGCTCAAAATCTGTTTCCCCAAACTGCAGTAATTTTGATAATTTTATGGAATTAAAAGATGGGCATATCAACTCTGCAAGTAAAGTCATTACCTTCCCTGCTACATGGGACATGACATCCAGGGGTGTGAGTTCCCTGCAACGTGGGGCATGACTCCCAGGGATGAGCCTGGCCCTGGCACCATGGGATTGACAATGCCATCCTGACCAAAAGGGAGAAAAGAAATGTAACAAGATAAGGTATCAGGGGCTAAGAGAGTTCAAATAGAGTCAAGAGGCTATTCTGGAGGCTACTCTTAGGCAAGCTTAGCTAGATATTACTAATTGCCGCCGTTTGCCAAACCCCTACCAAACCCCAAACATTCCTGTTAACATGAAAGAACACTCAAGATTCTATCTGAGTTCCTTCAAATGTTGTATGCACTAAGTTTACTTTTCAGAAACCTAAAACCTTCAGATGGTTCCTAGGCCAGATAAGTCTTGAAACCCAGAGGTGCTAGTATCTCCAAGAACATCAACCAGTTCCATCCCCCTACTCCATATTGTCAACACAAAAAAAGTTAGAATGGGCATAACTCAAATATCCCTAAAGATTGGGAGAAAGATCAAAGGAGAAGGTGGGGTTTTAACAGGGAAGTTAGGATTTAACAAATGAATATGAATGCTCAATCATTGTATTGACATTTCTTTATAGTCTCCAGTATCTTGGAGCAGCTAGAAGGAAAACCTGAAACTGTGGAACTATAACCCATACCAAACCTTGAAATCTGTTCTATAACTACTTTTTGCGATATACTTTGAAAGGTATTGCTTTTTTGTATATATGTTACATTTCACAATAAAGAAGTGTTAAAAAAAAAAGATGGAAAGGTTTTAGGATAATGAGTACAATGCCCCCAAATGATGTAATTAGAGGTAATTTAATTATTGAGCACGTGCAGATTGATGACATGCTTAGTCACAGAATGTATGTAAGAAAATGATGGGCTTAATATGATGATGGTCGTGGCTTTTAGTATTATAATGAGGTGTGGGTGACTTACAGGTTAAAGGCTAAGTTACTACACTCATCAGGCCAGCCCATTTTGGTTAGATTCTGTTTTGGTTATCAAGATAACTTTGGACTTGGGGTGGGTTAGTTCTCGGCTGACCCAAGATCCTTCACTAATAAACATTTGGGGCTGTCTTTAGTAATCACACGATTCTAAAGTCTACAAACTGCATAAATGAGTGTAAGTGAAGGTTAGTCACAAGTTTTTTGCAATAACTAGGGTGTAAGATAAAGACTACACAATTACTATGAGAGATCAAGGTAGCTGGACTACAGTTTAAAGATTTCAGGTATTTCCCTTTGTCTACTCCAATATATCCTAAAGTAAAAAGGAATACTTATATAAAAATTCAGTAGTCATAATTATCCCTTAAATCCTAACCTCTCAGTCACACCAGGACCCAGCAATCCAAACTCACTAATCAAAAGCCTCAATTAGCCATGCTCATCCCTATTGTAGGGAAAGAGGACTTTTGTCACTGGCTGCTAACCAGGGACTGGACCCTGCAGTGGCCTGCCACAAGAGTGGGGAATGGGCACCAGTAGCCTGCATGTGGAGAAAGCATTTTACTGTTCTTTACCATGATGTATTTGTCTCTTCATCCTGCTCTTCCCTAGATGCTATACCAGGTTCTTCTGTCCTCTGAAATCTCAAAAGTTGTTTCAGTTGGCTCCTACCTGTTTAATGGGTTTTTTTGGTGATAGATAGAACTGAGTCCTGGAACTCCCTATTCCACTATCTTCCCTGGAAGTGGCATAGTTCTTTGTTATATTGTTAGAATACTTTTTCCTTGAAGAATGATGGAGAGAGCAGAGGTAGTGAACTTATTTTTTTAATTGTCCTTGCTTGGGAAAATAAAAGGTTGACCAGTTTATAATGATATTTGACTGACCCTGGAGATCTAAAAATCTGTATTCCACTTCACAGTTACTCAGCAGCCTTTAAATATTGAAACAGAATAGATAACAATTGTTTCTAAGTATTTTTAGATTTGGGTAGTTTTTCCCTTTGCTAGATTTATTAAAAATCCTATGGAATTATGGAATTATTGTCATATTTAATTTACATGTATTACATGATGGGAAAATCATGCTCCAATGTCTCTAATCTTGAAGAAAATCATTAGCTGGCTGCAAAAAAGAAAAAAAAATCATTTAAACTGCTTATCTAGGAGATGAAACCAGCAAAAGAATACACAAGTTGGTCCAAAGATAAAAGAAAGAGAAGCTAACACACCATATGACTCTTTACTTAATTTTAATTTACTTTATTTAAAAATTTTTTATTAGAGATTAGGTTTATGGAAAACTCATGTAAAAATACAGTATTCCCATTTACCCCCCAATTGTTGACATTTTGCATTAGTGTGGTACTTTCGTTACAGTTGATAAAAGAATATTAAGATACTACTATTAACTGTAACCCATAGTGGGATGGTTTGAAGCTCTAATGTACCCCAGAAAACCATATCCTTTAGTCCTCATTCAATATTGTTTTGTTGGAACTTTTTATAAATTGTTTCCATGAAGATGTGACCCACCCAATTGTGAGTGGTAACTTTTGATTAGGCGGTGTCAATGGAGATGTGTCTCCACCCGTTCAAGGTGGGGTTGCTTACTGGTGCACTTTAAGAGAGAATCATTTTGGAAGAAGCTTCAGAGCCAATAAATCCCACAGAACCAACAGAGCCTACACAGCCAGAGACTTTTGAAGATGAAGAAAGAAAATGCCCCCAGGGAAATTGTTTGAAACAAGAGGCTAGAGACCCCAGCAGACATTGCCATGTGCCTTTCTGGTTGACAGAAATGTTCCTGGCCCATCAGCATTCCTTGAATCAAGGTATCTTTCCCTGGATGCTTTAGTTTGGACATTTTTGTAGGCTTAGAACTGTAAACTTGCAATTTAATAAATTCCTCTTTTTAAAAGTCATTCCATTTCTGGTATATTGAATTGTGGCAGCTTTTATAAACTAAAACACATGGTTTACATCAAGTGTATATTTCCCATATCCCACCCTATTATTAACACCTTGTATTAGAGTGTTACATATGTTATAATTCACGAAAGAACATTCTTATACTATTAACTAAAAGTCCATCGTCTAAAATGAAATTCACAATTGTGAATTCCTATGTTTTATCTTTTACTTTTTATTGTAGTAACACATACAACTTAAATTTCCCCCTTTTAACCATATTCACATATATAATTCAGTGCTGTTAATTACACTCACAATGTTGTGCTACCATCTCTACCATCCATTTCCAAAACTCTATAATCAATATAAATAGAAATTCTGCACAAATTAAGCATCAATTCCCTTGACCCCCAATCTGTTCCCTGGCAACCTATATTCTAGGTTTTAAGTTGAGTCAGCTTATAATTAGTTCATATTAGTGAGATTCATACAATATTTGTCCTTTTGTGTCTGCCTTATTTCACTCAACATAATGTCTCATTGTTCATCCACGTTGTCACATGAAGAAGTATTTCATTCCTTTTTAATGCTGAATAATATTCCATTGTATATGTTTACCACATTTTCTTTATCCATTTATTGGTTGATGGACACTTGGGTTGCTTCCACCTTTTGGCAATTGTGAATATTTCTGCTATGAATATCAGTGTGCAAATATGTGTTTGATTCCCTACTTTCAATTATTTGGGGCACATACCTAGTAGCATGATTGCTTGGTCATATGGTAATTCTATATTAGTTTTTGAGAAAGTCCACCATTTGTTAAAGAGACTATTCTTTTCCAAATGTGTGGACTTTACAGCCTTGTCAAAAATCAACATTGAGGTCTGTTACTGAAATCTCAACTTGATTCCCTTGGTCAATATTTGGTGTCCTTGTGACAGTACCAAGCTGTTTTGACCCACTGTAGCTTTTTGATAAACTTTAAAGTCAGAAAGTATGAGTCCTCCCACTTCATTATTCTCTTCAAGATGGTTTTGGCTATTCAGGGCCTCTTTTCTTTCCGAATAAGTGTAATAATTGGCTTTACCAGTTCTGCAAAGTGAGCTGTTGGAATTTTTATTGGGATTTTGTTGAATTTCTAAATGTTTGGATAGAATTAACAGCTTAACAATATTTATTTTTCCAATTCATGAGGACAAAATGTCCTTCCACATTGTTAGGTCCTCTTTGATTACTTTTATCAATGTTTTGTGTGTAAGTCTTTTACATCCTTGATTAAATATATTCCTAGATATGTGATTCTTTTAGTTGCTGCTGAAAATGGAATTCTTTCTTGCTTTCCTCCTCAACTTGCTCATTACTACTGTATGGAAACACTACTGATTTTGGAGTGTTGCTCTCATACTCTCCTCTTACTTTGCTGAATTTGTTTATTAGCTCTAGTAGCTTTGTGGTAAACTTTTCAGGACTTTATATAGGATCATGTCATCTACAAATAGCAAAAGTTTTACTTCTTCCTTTCCAATTTGATGTTTTTTATTTCTTTTTCTTGTCTAATTGCTCTAGCTGGAACTTCTAACAGAATGTTGATTAACAGTGGTGACAATGGGCATCCTTCTCTTGTTCAGTCTTTCACCACTGAATATGATATTAGCTGTGGGTTTTCATATATGTCCTTTATCATAGAGGAAATTTCCTTCTATTCCTATTTTTTTTGAAGTGTTCATATCAAGAAAAGATGGTGAATTTTGTCAAATGCCTTTTCTGCATCAATGGAGATGATCATGTGGGTTTTTCCCCCCTTCATTTTGTTAATGTGTTAATGTATAACTCTTTTAATGTGTTGTTGGATTCAATTTGCAAGTATTTCGCTGAGGATTTTTGTATCTATATTCATAAGAGAAATTGGTCTGTAAATTTCTTTGCTTGTAGTATCTTTATCTGGCTTTGGCAGTAGGGTGATGATGCTTTATAGAATTTATTAAGTAATGTTCCCTAATGTTTTTAAAGAGTTTGAGCAGAATTGGTTAATTTTTCTTGGAATGATTGGTAGAATTCATTGGTAAGCCATCTGATCCTGGGCTTTCCTTTGTTGAGAGGTTTTTGATGATTGACTGACTTAATCTATTTACTGTAATTGGTCTGTTGAGTCTTTTTATTTCTTTTAGAATCAGAGTAGGCTATTTTTTTGTTTCTGGGAATTTGCCTGTTTCATTAAGTTGCCTAATCAATTGGCATAGTATTCTCTTATGATCCTTTTTATTTCTATGGGCCCAGTAGTGATGTTCCCGCTCTCGTTTATTTATTTGAATCTTCTCTCTTTTTATCTTTATCAGTTGTTTTAGTTTGCTAATTCTGCCAGAATGCAATATAGCAGAAATGGATCGACTTTTATTGAGGATTTATTAAGCTACAAATTTACAGCTCGAAGGCCTTAAAAATGTCCAGACTTCTTCATCCAGAAGAAGATAACTTGACTGTACAGAAAGGCCAATGTCTGTCACATGGGAAAGCATGTGGCTGGCATCTGCTGGCCCTTGTTTTGGATTCCCTTCCCTTTAGCTCCTAATCCCAGTGACTTTCTCTTTAGGCATCTGTGGGTCCTGATTTAGCTGCTCCAAGGTGAAACTCTGGATTTCATCTCTCAGCTAGCATAATAAAACACATGGCAATGTCCGCTGGGATCTGGTTCTTGCCAAGCTTCCCATGACTCTCTGTGCTCTTGGCATCTCCTGGGGCTTTTGCATTTCCAAACACCTGCATCTAGGCTTTCCCTGTTGAATATCCAAGCATCTCCAAATGTCTGCATCAATGCTGGCCCTGAACTGTCTCTGTAAGCTCTTTAAAGGACTCCAGTAAACCAATCAAGGCCCATTTTGAATGGGCAGAGTCACATTTCCATCTAATCAAAAGATCATGCCCACAATTGAGTGTGTCATATCTCCATGGGAGTCATCTAATTGAGAGGTCACACCCACACTCAGAAGCAACCTAAATCAAGAGATTCCATCCTACAATATTGAATCAGGATTAAAGAACATGACTTTTCTAGGGGTGCGTAATAGTTTCAAGCCAGCACGTCAGTCTAACTAAGGGTTTGTCAATTTTATTGATCTTTTCAAAGGGCCAATGTTTCATTTTTTAATTCACTATATTGTTTTTCATCCCCAATTTCATTGATTTCTGCTGTAATCTTTGTTATTTCATTCCTTTCTTGCTTTGGGTTTAGTTTGCTGTTCTTTTTGTAATTCCTGCAAATGTGCGGTTAGGTCTTTGATTTTAACTCTTTCTTCCTTTTTAAGTAGGTGTTTAGGACTGTAAATTTCCTTCTCAACACTGCCTTCACTGCATCTCATAAGTTTTGATATAGTGTGTACTAGTTTTCATTCATTCAGGATATTTACTGCTATCCCTTACAATTTCTTCTTTGACTCACTGATTGTTTAAGAGTGTGTTATTTAACTTCCATATAATTTTGAATTTTCCAGTTCTCTGCCTATAATTCATTTCCTGCTTCATTGTGGCTAGTGAAGATGCTTTGTATACTTTCAATCTTTTAGAATTCATTAATCTTATTTTGTGACTAACATATATTCTATTCTGGAGGACAATCCATGTGCATTTGAGAGGACTATATATCATGGTCTGTGGGAGTACAATGTTCTGTATCTGTCTGTTAGGTCTAGTTCATTTATCATATTATTCAAGTTCTCTGTTTCCTTATTGATATTCTGTCCAGATGATTTAGCTGTTGATGAGAGTGGTATATTGAAGTCCCTAATATTATTGTAGAGGTGTCTGTTTCTTGCTTCAGTTTTGCCAGTGTTTGCCTCGTGTATTTTGGGGGACTGTGGCTAGGTACATAAATATTTATGATTGTTATTTCCTCTTAGTGGATTGCCTCTTTTATTAATATATATCCTTCTTTGCTGTTATAACAACTTTTGACTTAAAGTCTGTTTTTTCCAATATTAGTGTAGCTATCCTATCTTGTTCTTGATCACTGTTGGCATGGAAAATCTTTATCTATCCTTTCACTTTCAACTTATTTTTGTCTTTTGGTCTAAGGTGAGTCTCTAATAAACAACATATAGTTGGATCACACTTCTGTATCCATTCTTCCCATCTGTTTCTTTTGATTGGGGAGTGTGATCCATTAACTATGTTATTCCTGTAAAGGTAGGAATTCAATCATTTTGTCCTTTGGTTTTTATATACCATATCTTTTTTTGTCTCTGTTTTCCTTTATTGCAATCTCCTTTTCTGTATATTTGATGTATCTGACTGACCTCTTTCTCATTTCTGTTTCTGTATTTTTAAAAAATACTTTCTTTGTGGATACCCTAGGGTTTATATTAACACAATCTGCATCTATAACCTACCAACTTAGCATCAATAACAGACACATTATTTGATACCATATCCCTCTCCTTTACCTCCCTTTGTGTCATTTTGTCTTATTTTACCACTTTATATTTTGCATGTCCACTATCAGAAAATATGTGTTTTTCTTGTTCAAATGTATTCTGACACCTATATGAATTAAAGAGTATAGTTATATATTGAAGATACAGTTCTATTGGGTTTTGAATCTTCCTTGAAGTTACCCTGATGATCTTCATTTCTTTACACTATTCCAACCCACTCTCTTCTGTCCTTTCCTTTCAACCTGTTGAACTCTCTTTAGCAATTCTGTAGGGCATTTCTTCTGTTGACGAACTCTTTCAATTTCTGTTTATCTGTGAATATTTTAAACTCTCGCTCCCTTTTAAAAAACAGTTCTGTAGAATAAAAAAAATTTTGTTTGGGAGTTTTTCTCTTTCATATATCATATACATCTTAAATATATCATACCACTATCTTCTCACCTCCATGGATTCTGATGAGAAATTGGATCTTATAGAGGATCGCTTGTATGTGATGAATTGTTTTTTTTCTTGCTGCATGCAAGATTGTCTTTATCTTTGGCATTTGACATTCTGATTAGTATGTGTCTTGGAGTAGGTGTATTAGGGTTTATTCTGCACGGTGTACAATGTGCTTCTTGGATATATGTAGTTATGTCTTTCATAAGAGTTTGGAAATTTTCAACCATTATTGCCTCAAATATTAGTTCTGCCCTTTCTCCTTCCCTTCTCCTTCTGGGACACCCTATGTATGTATGTTTGCATGCTTTGTGCTCACACTAAAATCCCTCAGACTCAGCTCGGTTTTTCCTATTTTCTTTTTCTGTTCTTCTGACAGTATGATTTCAATTGTCCTATCTTATAGCTCAGTGATTCTTCTTCTGTCTGTTCAAATTTGCTGTTGTATTCTTATGTGTATTTTTAATCTCTTGTATCTTTTATCCCCATAACTTGTTGTGTGTCTTTCTATACGTTCTAATTCTTCTTTATGCGTATACATTTTCTTCATAGTATCCTTTATTTCTTTCTGTATATTTTCCTTCATCTCCTTGAATTGATTGAAGAGATTTGTTTGAACTTCTCTGATTAGTTGTTCCAATTTCTGGTCTCATTTATTCCCTTGACTGAGACACATCTTCCTGTTTCTTAGTGTAGCTTGTAATTTTTTCTGATATCTAGGCATCTGATTATCTTGATGAGTTAACTATGAAGGTCATTTTCTCCCTCATATCTATGTTTTTATTGTTTCTTGGCTTTGTGTTAAGACTCTTCATTGACACTTGGTCCAACTTTAGAATAACCCATTGTTCTAGTTTGCTAGCTGCCAGAATGCAACACACCAGAGATGGATTGGCTTTTAATAAAAGGGGATTTATTTCATTAGTTCTTCAGAGGAAAGACAGCTAACTTTCAACTGAGGTTCTTTCTTACGTGGGAAGGCACAGGGTGATTACTGCTGACCTTCCCTCCAGGCCTCTAGGTTCCAACAACTTTCCCTGGGGTGATTTTTGTTCTGCTTCTCCAAAAGCCTGGCTGAGCTGCAAGTGCTGAGATGAGGTATGCTGAGCTGCTTGGGCTGTGCTACGTTGCACTCTCTCATTTAAGCACCAGCCAATTAAGTTAAAGGTCATTCATTGCAGCAGGCCCGCCTCCTAGCCGACTGCAGATGTAATTAGAACAGATGAGGTTTAGGTACCATTGGCTCATGTCCACAGCAACAGAACTAAGTGCCTTCACCTGGCCAAGTTGACAACTGAATCTAACTACCACACCTATGTTTCACCTGGCCAAGTTGACAACTGAATCTAACTACCACACCCATGTTTACCTGTTGAGATTTTCTTAGCTCTTCATCATCTGATTCTTTCCCTGGATATGCGGTAGAATTTTAAGATTTCACTTTTGTGCGATTATTTCACCTCCATAAGAAAGCATCCTTTCCTAGAATCTTGCTCTGTTCTGTTTATTTTTGTGCACATTTTCTACCTTCTTCCTATAATTTTTAAAAAATTCTCTTCCTCAGTCCTTGCCCCCCTTTTCCATATACTTTTCAGTTCTGGCACCCATCCTATCTTACAGCGGTTCAGCTTAACTCCCTTTTTCTTTTCTTTCTGTGAGACTTCCATACCTCTGGTTTCTTCTCTGTTAGGCTATCCCCACTGTGTAACCAGATGAAATCAATCCAGAAAGGTTGAGCACTCCAGAAGTGTCTATTTTGATTTCAGGTGGTCCAATCAACAAAGACTAGATTGAATGAGCATACCTCTTGCCAACAGTTCTACCATGGTCTTTACCCTCCCCTGCTCTGGTGCCCTTTTTCATGCAGCACTCCTCAGTGGCTTGTATTCTGCCCTGGATCTTTGTGGATTTGAGTCCCTGTGTTAGGATATGTGTGGTACTGACTCACTGCTGTGAGTGGGTCTATACCCTGTGACTTTGGTGGGAGGGGCCTGAGATGCTGCCTCTGTGTGTCTCCAAGCTGCTTGGGAGCAAGTGAGGGGAAAGGGAATGGACTAGCTTGTCCAGAACGAAAATTTCCTTTACTGCTGTTTTTCTTTATCTTTGATTCAGCATTTATGGAGTCCTTCTCCAGTCTCTACTATACTCCATAGTTCTAAGCAAGTGGGACTTGTCCTTTTATTCAATGAATCTTGTGTAGGCTTTTTCAGGGGATATCGTACATGTTGTTGACATCTGATCCCAATGATCTCTTTTTATATGTCAGTAAATTGAAGCCAGAGAAGGGTTAAGTATTTTTCAGAAATTATTTTGAGGATCACCAGACGCTTTTTTTTTATACAATGATAGTATAAGTTTCTAGATCAAAACATGGGCATGAAACCAGACTGTCTGGTATTTAATTCAGCTCTTAAATTAATGAGCTGTGCAATCTTGGACAAGTTTCTTCTCTTTATTGCCTTAGTTTCCTCTCAGGTGCCAGTGAGAGATGAAGGGCCACGAGGGTTCAGAGGGTTAAGGGGGAATTGTGATTAGCCTGGTTAGCTCCACCAATGGGCAGGAAGCACACAAGTGGAGGGCCACAAACCAAGGTAACCACAAAGATTTTAACCACAAACAAATTGCTTTTCAAATATCTGACCTGAGCCTCTGAGTTTCATGTAACTAATTAATCCCTTAGGGTGAGGATAAAATAAGGACAGTCACTTGAGCAAACTTTTCTTTTGAACCAGGTGAAGGCATGTTTTAAATATTCTCTCCTATCTTGGTTGTGGTAGACTATTAAGTTGATTTTAATGACAGTATCTCATTTCCATATTCAAGTTCTCTTCTAATAGATCAGAAATTTTATTTTTTCAGTGTTGAGATTAAAGGATTTAGTATTACATGCAAGAGTAGACATCTATAATAGAATTGAGGCAATCAAATTATTATAATTACTACATTTTACTGAAAACATACTTTAAGTGGGTAGAAGATAAGAGGAAGTCCTTTCTTTAGAATCTGTTAAAATTGCTAAACTTTATACAGTGTTAATTTGATATTTCAGCAACAATGGTAATAGGATCTCTTTCTATTCCAACTACCCTGGGACATTCTTTAAATTATCTTCTCAGGGGTGGTTTATCCCACCATCTGGCCCCAGTGCAGAAAATTTAGCATTGAATTCAAACATGTGCTTGTATCTAATGTTTTGAGGTCAATTAGGATGCTCAGAAAGATAAGAACAAACAACATCAATAAATTTTTGTTGGGCATCTACCAGTGACTAATATTATCCTAGATTCTTGAGTGGCCCCTGCCCTTCAAAACATGCAGCTTAAAGGGGGAAAGAGACAAATATTATGAAATTACAAGCCATTTGGATAAATGCTATAATCAGATATGGTCAGGATGCTAATGGAACACACGTGAAGAATATCCATCACATCCTTAGTGAGTGGGAAGATGGGGCTGGTGTAGAGGGTTCATGTGTGTGGTGTATATGTGCATTTGAGGTATGTTAGAGAAGAGTGATCACTTCTGTGACAGAGAAGAAGGAGGTGTGAGAGATGATTTTTAAACTGCGACCCAAAGAATAGCGTTTCAGTTTGCTAAAGCTGCCGGAATGTAATATACCATAAATGGGCTAGTTTTTACAATGGGGATTTATTAAATTACAGTTTACAGTTCTTTGGCCATGAAAATATCCAAATTAAGGCATCAACAGGATGATACCTGGACTCTGAAGAAAAACTGCCAATGTCTGGGACACCTCTGTCTGTGGGAAGGCATGTAGTCCTTATCACCCAGCTTCTGTGGGTCCTCTCTTAGTTCCTCCAGGAGCTTTTCCTCTGAGCTCTTGAATGTTCTCTGGGTGTTTCTATCTGAAATCTCTGGGCTTTTTTGTGTTCTTTATCCTCTCATAAAAGATGCCAGTAAAAAGTTTAAAACCCATCTTGAATGGGCTTGGTCACATCTCAATTGAAATAACCTAACCAAAAGGTCCCACCCACCCCAGGTCTACACCCACAGTAATGAATTAAAAGAACACAGCCTCAAACTAGCACATGTAGGAATTACCAGGAAGGAGGGTAAAATGTTCCTAGAATAAGTGATGCCATTGGAAACGATTCAAGGATAAATGAGAATGCATATTCAATTACTATGTTGGAAAAATGCTTCTGAAACTTTAATAAGCATATGAATCACCTAGCTTTATTGTAAAAAGTCATCAAAATGCATATTCTGATTCAGTAGGTCTAGGATGGGGCCTGAGATTCTAAATATCTTACAGGCTTCTATGTGATACCAGTGCTGCTGGATTTTGGACCACATTTTGAGTAGCAAGGATTTGGATGACGGGAAACTTTATGATTTCTACTCCATTTTTCACCATTCAAATTCAACTACATAAAGTGCTCTTTAGAATTAACTATTTTGAATTTTTTATAATCTCACATCCAATCAGCCATGCCTCAATTCTTCATCCTTTCCCATCAACCTTGTTGTTCTCGTTTCCTCACACTGATGTATGATTCTAGGGTTCTCCTCTTTCATTGTCATTCATGTACAAAGTCATCATTTCTGAAAGTGATGGTTATTCTTTGATGATAGAGCTAAAATACTATAATCAAATGCAAAACAAAAACTCAATTATCTGGAACTGAAAAATTGCTGCTGTGAGATTATGTATCTTTTTATCTCACTACGCTGCTTGGAAAATAAAACTTTACACAAGACTAATCTGTCTGCTTTAGTTATAAAATAGGAATTTATATGATTTTACTTAGATATAAAATTGGGCTTTCATACATGTAAAAAATGCTTCTTCAAGAACTCTGTTCTCTTGGATTTCTTGAGACTAAATCATGACCATATCATCACACAATAGGAAAGCCTTACACAAACAAATTTATTCACATCCACTAACTGAAAAAAAATCTGTGTATAGGTAATTTCTCAGTATCCAACAGTATACAGTTTAAAAAGAAGTTTGGAGAGTCATATTGCCTTGGTTCAAATACAGACTCAGTCACTTTTTAGCTGAATGAATATGTGCAAGGTTTATTTAACTTTTCTACGCCTCAATTTCTTTATCTATAAATTAGCTATAAAAAGGTGTACTTCATAGTGTTGTGACTATTAAGCATATTCTGTGTAAAGCTAAGCTTGGCACAGTGCCTGGAATATAGTAAGTTTTCATCTATTTTTAGCTGTAATTGAATATTAACTATTATTTCTTACAGAAAAGTTTTAATTGTGTGGGAATATATCATAGCACTGTTTCATTCTTGGGATGTACTGGAATGCTCTGAGCACAGACTGCCAGAGCTAGCCTTACCTGAAATTGGACCCTGGCTTCAATTCCTAGTTTATGCCCACAGAAACATGCTAGCACTCTCCATCAGACTACTGGCTTTGAACACCAGCTCTGATGCATTTTAACTATGCCTCAGTTTAGTTTTCTGAAAAATGAGAATAAATAATGTCTGTTTTACTGGGTATTTATAGAGATTAAATGAAGTAAAACAAATCAAGCCCTTAACACAGCGTCTAGGCAAATGACATTACATTGTTGTTTGTTCGTCAATTTCTTCATCTTTAAAATTGGAGTAATGAAAATAGTCACCTCATTAGAATGTGATGATTAAATGTAATATGCACAATAAAGCTTTGCTATTATATTATATATATTACATGGCATTATGAACAGATCTGTACATGGCATTATAAACAGATCTACACATATTTGCCTTTGATAAGAATTTTATTTCACACACTATTTAGGATTCCACTCTCCTCTCAAGGACTGTATATGTTTATCTATTTGTATATATACTAAGACAGATGATCCTTGAGTCTGAATATAAACGCCACCAGGTCAGGGGTCCTCGGTCCTAGCACAGGCCCTCTCATGGCTGGGCTCAGCCGATCCCTGTGGATGATTACCAACAAAGGTAAGGAGGAGAACATAGGGTCCAAAGAACACATACATGCATTCTTTGCTTTACTGCAAGTGACATTTTAAAACACTGGTTGGTTTTATCACACACGTCCTAACAAGGTCATTTCAGAATGTAATGGGTGTGAATTAGAGGGTACATGTGGAATTTATTCATGCTTTTTAAAGCATGATTTAGACATCCAAAGAAATCTGGGTTCTTTGTTATGTAGGGAATATCAAATTACAAAGTGGCTTAGGGCATGGACTTAAAACCACGGCTGATTTTGAGAACAGGCTGTTCCATATTTACACATGTTAGCTGCTTGCCCTTGGGAAAGTTGCTTAAATCCTCTGGGGGTTTTTTGTCTGTAAAGTGGGGGACAGTGTAACTATACACCTCTTCTGGTTTTCAGGAAGATTGAAAGATATATTACATATGTCTGGCACATAGTTAGTGCTCAGTAAATGTTGATTATTAATATTGTTGTTGCCAACTCTTTCAGAAGTTCATAAAAATTGCTGCATTTCCTAGAATAATGTATATATATACTTGTTTCAGAGCAATTAGACAATGAGAGAATAGCATTAAGTATATGACAGATCTGGTCAAATCCCAGCTCCTCTCTTTATCAGCTGTGAATAAAACCAAGCTCATTAATCTATTTGAGTGCTGGTTTTTTCATTTCTGTAAATATGACAATAATACTATAATAACACCAGCATGAGAGGAGGACTATATAAACTTTTTCTTATAAAGCAATTAGACATTCTTTGGCCAATCATAAAAGTCCAATAAATGTCATTATTGCTACTGTTGTTGCAATTATTAGCTTGTGTTGAATGGTTGTTAGAATCTTCACTCAAATAACTGGGGAAAAAAAGGATTATTTTTCCCACTGATGTTTTCAGTACTCTTGGTACTGCTCTCCTAAAGCTTGGAATAATAATAGATAACTTGTACTGAGTAGGTTTTACAGTCAGATCTATTGTACATGAGGCTATTCGTTTAATCCTCAAAGCATCCCTATGGCATAGTTGGTATTATCATTTTGCCCTTTTGTGGATGATGATAATGAGATAGAAGAAGATCAATATCTGGGCCAAGATTACACAACTAGGAAATGGTAGAGTTGGGATTTGAACTCCTGAACTCTAGCACTCTGGCTGCAAAGCTTGAATATTTTAACCTATAAACTGGTTCAACCCATTGTCACAGGGTTTGCAGCCTGTCCATTAAATACAAAAATAAGTGCACACACACACATATGCCCCACCCTTGCCTTTAAAAGACACCCACTTCTGTTCTCCTCTGATCTGTTCACTGGCAGGTAGTAGGGTATTTGAATTTGCTGTATATAAACGACTCAATTTCCACTAACTGTACAGTACTCTCTCTGGAGAAATAACTGAATATTCCCTGGGTCTTTTTCACAACTGATTGTGACCTGCTTACTCACACTGCATGAGTCATTGGTGATTATTGTAAGGGGGCAACTCAGCACCTTATTCATAAATAACAGTTTGCTAAAAGGAAGGCTGCTTCTCTTCCGATAATATGTTTTAGTCACTACTTCAAATTCTGCTTTTGTACCTTCTTTCCACCTCGATCTACCTCCTCATTAAAACACATTTATCAGTTTCAGCAGGAAACCCTTCTGAAAGGATGTGCTTAATAAATATTGTCAACACTTGTCAAAATCAAAGGAAAATATTCCAGGAAAGAACTTGCAGCCTTACTCATTAGGGGCAAGTTATAAGGTTGTACTGTATCTTGATGGCAGTTTTTAATGTAGATTTAGCTCATTTTAATTAATGCATGAGTTTCATGTCACTTCCATCTCTGCCTCATCGTGCAGCAGCAAATGTTCTGCTTCTCGATAGATCAAGGACAGCATCTTTGTAAATACTCTAAAAATTCCATCTCTGTCCAAAAGGCATGGGAACAGATAGCTCTGTGTTAATCTACCTAAAGCCATATACAGTGTGCATCATGGCCAAATAAGGAATTGTCAAGGATTATCTTTTATTCATCTCTATTTTCACATTGCCTCCTGATTTTGGACCTAAGCATCTCTGCCCAAGTTAGATGTGATACCTCGCTAAAGCAATCAAAGATTGTTGACAATCTGCTTTGATTATGTTTTATATTAGGAGTTAGCAGCCTGAGACCTATCTCAGCCTTATTTCTCAGCCTGCCTTCTACCTGCCGAGGTTGTTAGCTCTGTAAAATGACCTGGGACATATTCTAACGCTGAACATTAAGTCCTAGAATGGTGTAGTAGTTTGAAATTGTTATGTTCCCCCAGAAAAGTTATGCTCTTCTAATTCAATCTTGTGGGGCCAGACCTATTGTTTCAATGGGACCTTTTGATTAGGTTGTTCCCATGGAGACATGACCCACCCAATTCAAGGTGGGTATTAATCATTTTACAGAAAACAAAGAAAGAGCTCAGAGCCAATACAGAGAGCAGAGATGGAACGAAGTGACATACATTTGGAGATGCTAAGCTAGGAGATGAAATTCAGAGTCCGCCCCAGAGAAGCTAAGTGAGGACCCACAGAGGCTTAGTGAGAAAGCCACTGGAAGTGAGCTGAGAGGGCCATTTGAGAGCACATGCCGGGAGAGAAGGACAACAGACGTCTCCATTGTCTTCCCAGCTGACAAGAAAGCCCGGAGGCCATCGGCCTTTCTTCAGAGTCAAGGCACCTTTCTCTGGATGCCTTAATTCAGAAATTTTCACGGCCTTAGAAAATTCCTAACTTAATAAATCCTCTTTGAAAAAGTCAATCCATTTCTGGTATATTGCATCCTGGTGGCTTTAGCACACCAAAACAGATGGCCTGGGTGGAACGATCCACTAGCTTACCTGAGATGCCAAAGGGGAGTGCGGTGCACAGTAGCTGTAGTACATGTCTGCCTTCCTGAACTCCTGCACAAAAACCTCGGCCAACTCCTAGAATCATTTTCTTGGCTCATGGGTCAAGTTATTGGAGACCAAGTTCAGCTTGATCTATGGTCTTATCTTCCGCCTGTGAACAATTTGGAACTTAACAATCTTACTTGTTTGTCCTTTGGGTAAAAGCCAAACTGTCCTATGGTCAAGAATCCTCTGACAGAAAGCATTTAGAAGGATGTCTGCAGTTGGGTTTGAAATGGACTTAAATGGCAGCTTCAGAAGTGAAAGTCCCCACATTGTGGGAAACGTGTAAAAATAAGGGCTGAAAACACAAGTCCACTATGATATTTTGTAAGGCACTTCTGGAGCTAGGAGGGACCAAAGAATGGCGTTTAAAGACTTCATTTCTAAATGAAGAGGTGGAGATCCAGTAAAACTATATGGCATGCCCATGGCATGTAGCTAGGGAATGATTGCCAGGATCTGGGCCCAATTTCTTTCTTTTTAAACTATCTTGCCCTAGTCAAAGAGGTCATGGGTGCAATCCTTTCATTTAAATTGGGTTCATTATAGTCCTCAATGCTGTAATTACTCAGAAAACAATATATGAAAATTTAAAACGAAACAGATTTTACTTGAATTATTCTGTGAAATTTTTGCCTGAATCTGTAATTTGCTACATAGCATCATCAGAAGTCATAAGAAGTCATAATAATGATAATGCTAACAACCTACACTCATGCACTGATTTATGGCTAATTGCAATGCCATGAAAATTAATTCAGAAGGTAAAACATGAAGATTATATATTATTTAGAAATATCTTATTTATTAACTAGTCTTAAATTTGGTGGTTTTCTAAGAGAAAACTTCTACATGTTGGGTTGAAAATTACAGGAAGAGTTATTAGATCATATTCCAAAAATGCATTTTAATAAAATGTTCAACAAAAAAAATAGACTGTGTAGACTTGAAATATCATGATATTTGGTAATTCCGAATTTCCAAATAGAGAAATATTTGGAAGTATTTAAAGATTCAGAGGGCTTTTTGTATTTAAATTAGGTTAAAATTTAGATCTCATATCATGAAAAACAATTTCCACAACAATCTCAATTTTTATCACTCCTGGAGGATGTCAAAATGAATTTAAAGTTTTTGAAGTATTTATACATCCCTATACATAGTCAAGCCCACCGAGATTTGGCAGAGTAGGGGGCAGGGGTGTAAGTCTGGAATTTTGTAAACAGAGAGGTTAAGATACTGCTTATAGAGATAATAAAATCATGACTTGCATTCTCTAAATTCATTCTCTTTCCATGGTAGTATCTTACCTTCTGATCAAAATTATGTTTTCCCTTTTTTAAGAAATGAAACGAGAGTTTTATTATCTATTGGCACTGGACGAGCCAAATTAAGGTGGCAACTGAAAAGAACTTATTTGGGTTTTGAGACTGCTTGGCTAAGAAACGATGCTAGCACTGCTGAAGTTAGACAGATGCAGTTGTGTCCATCTAAGCACCATGAAAGGTATTCAGTTGCAGTTTTATGTTCACATCATGGTGCTATATGGAGAGTTCACAGATTGCAAAAGTGAACCCAACAAAAAAAATGGCAATGTCAGCGGGAAGATTTGCAGTGTCTAATGCACTCTGAAAAGATGACTTTTGATAAACCACACCATGTTTCCTTCAATCTTCTTTTCTGAATACAAGATGACTCAAAGGAATGTGTTTTCTTTTGTGTTTTGGGCACAAGCAGCAACTTGGAGTCCCCACTGATGTGCGAAGTTTCGGATTCACGGCAGGGCAGCGGCAGCAGCAGCTCAGGGAGCAGCTTGGGTGGTTCAATCACAGCGTGTAAGAAGGTAATCTCGCTGTACACTACTTTATTATCACAGGTTGAGCTTGACCACAAATTTATTTTGACTTTCAAACACTTTTTCTAAAGCAAAATTAAAAACAACAAACACAAGCATCAAAGTGGCCCATAAGTTGCTACCCAGATAATTCACGATGGCATTTTAAAAATGTAATTCATGCAAATGATTAGAAAATCAAGCTATTCATATGGTATAACATGAAAATTATACCCATCTCCATGCCATCTCAAACCCAATCTCTTTCGTAATCCTTTTTCCCAAACTTAACCTTGGGTAACAGTTTCTTATATCTTTTTCAGAAAAATTTTGAATTTGCGTGGCTCCATTTATATTAACCTCCCATATCTATATCTAAGAAATATCTTTTACTAATCTCTTTTCTATAACTTCCTAAAGAGTAACCTGTTCTTGGCTTATTTTATTAGGAGAAACACAATTGCATTTTCTAGAATATACAGTTTATAAATAAATGTTGCTTTAAGACACTTGCAAAGTGTTGTCATTTGATACATTTGAACATGAAATCATCTAATTTAACCATTTCATTTTCCCAGAGAATCCAACTAAGCTTCAGAAACTTTAAGAGAAATGCCTAAGATCCTGATCCCCTGCCTAATTCTTTTGCCATTGTTTGATGCTGAAATTCAGAGGAGACTATTTCTTCTCATTCTAACTTTGAGTAAATCACTCTGGCTTATTTCATTTACTGTTAAAAGATGGAGAAAAGTTATATTCTAAAAAAGCTCATATAAATGCACAGCAAGACAAATTACTTTCCTAAATGCATTATACATGTTATATATATATATAAATCAATTTTTTATTACTATACCTAGCTACAGCAACCTTATTTATTCTCTGCTTGTATTACTTTTGTGTGATAACGCCTCAGTTTAAATGCACCAAAGAAATGACAAATATCTGCCATGGGGAATATATATTCATTATAGAAAATTAGTATTATACAGAATTTTACAAATGTATTTGCATGTATACAGTCACAACCAAATATAAAAAATAAACTTGTCTTATTAAGGGCTGTTACTATTGTGTATCCTATGATCTATTATTCTTTTTCTTCTTATAAAATTCCTATAGAGAAGTCAATGATACAGATTCCAGTTTTTAATACAGAAAATTGAGGCACTGAAATTAAAAGTGATTTTGAGTTACTATAACAGCTAAAATTTCAGGTCTCCAAGTTCTAAATAAATTTGTTTCAACTGTCTGTAATTCCAGATTATAAAGTTTTCAGCAGGAGCTGATTTCTCAAGGCTGGATGATTTTTAATTCATTCTAAGTTTTTAAAAGTATGTTGATATTGATTAGAGCCAATGTGGTATAGTACATGAAAAAATAATTGAAGCCACTCTGCCTGAATTTGATGCACAACGCCATCACTTATAGTGGTGTGATTTTGAGCAAACTACTTAATACCTCAATTTCTTCATCTGAAAATGAAAATGATGATATTATCTACTTCACAGGATTGAGGTAAGGGCTCAGTGAGTTAATCTATGTGAGATGCTTAGAACAATGCCTGTTGTAAGCACTCAAAATAAAGATCTTTTAATTATTAGTTATTAAATTATGAATTATTATTATTTATATTATAATACAGAATTATTTTATCAATATTGTCAGTGCCCAGAAATAATTCATTATAGGTATTACTCTGCTGAGAGAGTTAGTAAACTATGATCTGTTACCTCAACTAAAATTATTTCCCTGGAAAAGAGGTGATCATAACTATTTCTTAAAAATCACATTTGGAAGCTACTGAACTGATAGAGCTATTTGTAGCTGGAAAAATTAAACTTCAAAAATTAAGACTAAAGCTCAATCTATTCTGAATTACTTTGCTAGGACGTATATATGTGCACGTGAATGTGTGCGTATTTACAAACAAGGATTTAAAGTTTTTAATAGAACACTCCTATTCCATAGTTATTTCTAGAACAACTGTTAGTAAGTTGAAACACATAAAATTGCTTTTTTAATGGGTCAGAAGTGTTCAAATATGGACAATTTCATGTGGTGCATCCTGAATACTCACAAACCTCTGTTAGATCTTGGGGGACAATGTTAGATTAAATGATAAATCTATTGTTGGGTGGGATTTTTTGATTCGGTTGTTTCCATGGAGAATGTAACCCACCCAACTGTGGGTGGGACCTCCTAATTAAGTTGTTTCCATGGAAATGTGATCCCATCCAATTCAAGGCAGGTCTTAACTAGCTTACTGGAGTCCTTTAAAAGGAAAATATTTTGAAGAAAGCTCAGACACAGATACTTGGAGATTCTGAGAGAACCGTTTGAACCCAGAAACTGGGAGGGGGGACAGCAGATGTCATTATGGGCCTTCCCATGTGACAGAGAACCCCAGGCTCAATTGGCCTTTCTTGAATGAAGGTATCCTCTTATTGGTGCCTAAATTTGGACATTTTCACAGCCTTAAAATTGTAACTTGTAATTTAACAAATCCCTTTTATAAAAACAGGTCCATTTCAGGTATATTGCACTTCAACAGCTTTAACAAACTGAGCAGCTCCCAACCCCTGGTCCTGTGTGTGTGAATACATTTGTAAATAGGACCTTACAGATGTTATTAGTTAAGGTGTGGCCAAAGAGAATGACTGTGGGCTTTTATCCAATGTGACTCAAGTCTTTATAAACTGGACACAGAAAATACCACGGGAAACATCCCCTAAAGCTTGAAGTCAATAGAACCCACAAGAGAAAGGAGAAGGCACAGCCATGTTCATTGTCATATGAGGGAAAAGCCAATGAATGCCAAAGATTGCCTGCCAGCCAGGAAATACCAAGTCCTTCTGATCTCTGAAACCATTAGCGAATAAATTCCCTCTGTTAAGACAATCTATTGTAGGGTATTGTTTTAGCAGTTGGGACTAATATAGGTTTTGGTGCTGGAAAGTGGGGCTGTTGTGACAAATACCTAAAAATATAGAAACAGCTTTGGAATTGGATAATCAGTTCATGGTTTAGAAAATTCTGATCATATTCAGATAGTGTGCTCTGAGACAAGGGCCAGAAGTGACTCTATCAGGGACCTCCCTGGGCTTTTGGGAAAAATGTCCCCAGAGATCAGGGCTCCATGTGAAGGCTAAATGAACAGCACTTTGCTAAAGATGGTGTGGCTGAACATGGATTCAGGTAGCCATTTCAATAGAAGTCAGGATTGGAAATGTAATAATCCAGGAAGGATCAGTGGAAGTTTTATTGTCTGATGATTTAGAACTGTTTGAACTGTAAGCAAAGCTGACAAGGGTTTTGAAAACTTTGTATGAAGTTTTCAAAAACTATGCTAGCCTTGACTAAAAGAAACAGAAAAGGAACAACTTCAAGGAAGAATGACTTCAAGGGACAGAACCATGGAAACAAAGGTCTAGACCAAAAAGATCTCCTCAAGTCTATCCATGTGTGGAAAGGATGTGTCCAACCCTGTGCTTAGAGGGGGCAAGCTATCTGCCCCAGTGGTTGGACGTGGAAGGCTTTATATCTCATTGTTCAGGGAGAGTGCAGCCACACCAGTGCTTGGAGAGGTGAGTCTGTGCCCCAGCTTTCACTGAGAGCCTGGCCACCATCCCAGTGCTTGGAGAGGGTGGGGCCTGTGCCCCAGTGTTTGGCGAGAGCTTGGCTTCTGGTGCACTAGAGCTTAGAAGGGGTGAGGCTGCCACTCCAGCAGGCCCAGTGGACAAAACATCAATCTGTAGATGATTCTCAGACCTTGAAATCTAATGAAATTTGCCCTGTTGGGTTTCAGACTTCTTTGGGACCCATGACCCCTGTGTACCTTCTGATTTCCTCCTTCTGGAATGTGAGTATCTTACCGTTGTATGATGGAAGCAGATAACTTTTTTCTAGGTTTTACAGATCCAAGGACAGAGGAATTTTTCCCCAAGATGGACGACACCTGTTCTAGTTTGCTAGCTGCCAGAATGCAATATACCAGAAACAGAATGGCTTTTAAAAAGGGAAATTTAATAAGTTGCTAGTTTACAGTCCTAAGGCTGAGAAAATGTCCCGATTAAAACAAGTCTATAGAAATGTCCAATCAAAGGCATTCAGGGAAAGATAACTTGGTTCAAGAAGGCTGATGAAGTTCAAAGTCTCTCTCTCAAGTGAGAACGCACATGGTGAACACAGTCACAGTTTCTCTGTCAGCTGGAAGGGCACATGGGAGCATGGCATCATCTGCTAGCTTTCTCTCCTGGCTTCCTGTGTCATGAAGCTCTCTGGGAGGCGATTTCCTTCTTTATCTCCAAAGCGCTGGCTGATGGACTCTCTGCTTCTTATGGCTATGTCATTCTTCTCTTTTCTCTCTGAGTCTCCCATTCTCCAAAATGTTTCCTCTTTTATAGGACTTCAGAAACTACCCAAGACCCACCCAAATGGGTGGAGACATGCCTCAACCTAATCCAGCTTAACAACCACGATTGATTAAATCGCATCTCCGGGGAGATGATCTAATTACAGTTTCAAACATACAATACTGAATAGGGATTAGAAGAAACAGCTCCCTTTACAAAATGGAATTAGGATTAAAACGTGGCTTTTCTAGGGTCCATTCATCACTTCAAACCAGCACAACACCCATAACTGAATATGATGAGACTTTGTACTTAGCATTGTTCTAAAAAGGCTTACAGCTCTATTTTGCCTATGGAAAGAACATGTCTTTTGAGACTCCAGAGAGTGGACTGTTTGGGATTGAATCATATCTCCCAAGAAAGCATGTTCAGGTCCTAACCCCTCGTTCTGTGGATGTCATCCCATTTGTAACTGGGACCTTTGAAGATATTATTAGTCTAGGGTTCCCAAACTGAATGAGCATGGGCTTTGACCCAATATGGCTGAAGTCCTTATAAGCAAGGAAAACTGGACCCAGAGAATGCTGTGAGAGCAGACAGAAGTTGAAAGTCAGTAGGACACAGTAGAAAAAGAAGAAAATGCAGCCATGTGAATTGCCATGTGACAGTAAAGTCAGGGAAAGCCAAAGATTGCCAGCCATAGGAGATACCAACCCCAGGAGTAAGCCAGCCCTCCAGCCTCTGAAACCATGAGCCAATAAGTTCCTGTTGTTAAACCAACACATGGGGCAGTGTGGCAGTGGCTCAGCAGGCTGAGTTCTCACCTGCCATGCCGTAGACCCAGGTTCTATTCCTGGTGCCTGCCCATGAGAAAAAAAAAAAAGAAAAAATAAATCAACCCATATCATGGTATTTGTTTTAGCAGCTGGAAAATTAAAACTGAATATGGAACTTCCCATACCTTTCTTAATTATTTCATTTTTATATCTGACTACAACATGATTTAAATAATTATTGAGCAAAAGTTTTTTTTAAATCTTGTCAATTGCTGGTAATAGGACTGGGGATGTGACAATCTGCATTTTTTAAATGTACAAATAACGTATGTTCTGCACAAAAAAAAGCAAGTAGGGCAAGGAACAGTTATGTCTTAGAAATAGCAATGCTGTCCAGCTGAATCATTACTCTTCACAATCAATCAACCTTCAATAAGAGCAGCATGGGAAATCTAATGGTAATTCCTCAAACTCATTTCATCGAATAGTTTCATCTTCTTCCCCATCAAACTTTCTTAACAAACCTGACACATTGTTAAATGAACTGGTGTTCCAGAAGATAATACATTTATTAGATAATCAGCCTTTGAAAAAATTGACTGAATTTCTTTCAAGGGCTGCATAGTGAATTGTTTGTCTCTTTTTGCTATAAGGGAAATATGTTCACTGGAAGCCAAAGCTGTAAAAAAGTGCTAGCATCAGCTAGGAGACTTTGGTGGACTTACTTAAAGGAAGAACTCATTAACATTTATTTTTGATATTAAGGGGCTGCCTTTATCCAGAACTAAGATGCCCATACCACCCGGTCATGGTTTAAATATATTGTCCTGGCATTTTGTTAATTAATGCTTTTTTGTTCTCAAAAGTGTCCTGATATGTGAAATAAATTATATGGTTATCCTAGCTCTTCTTTTTTCTCTCCTTTCTCTACCTTGTTGTAAGAGCCAGGAAAGTTACCAGATAAATTCACTGAGGTATTAATGATTGTAAACCTTAATATAGCTGTGACAGAAAAAATATGCTTTTTATAATTACTACTGTTCCCTCCCTTAATTGACATTGATAATTTATGCCATTGAACCTGGCCATGATCTTAGAATTCTACTTGTCCTGCAGCTCCAGACATCAAAGTTGGAATGCAAGATAGCATATATGCTATCCCTAATTTAATGATCACCAAGTCCTGGGGCAGTTTAAATTTTGTAATGTGATTCTACAAAACAATGCATTTAGAATGATGGAATTCTACATATTGCAAGAAAAAAATGGGATAAAAATAGTTGCTGGTGGAAGGGGCAACTCAGGTTGCTACCTGGTGTCCCTCAAATTATATCTCACATAGACATTGCCTGGTGCGCCGCCTTCTCTTAGGACCAGTCCTTTTTATAAGACAAATGCAACCATCATTGTTAAACTGAGTAATACTGATTTTCTATTGTGAGCTAAATAATTGTAAATGTTTTCCTTCCTAGCTATTAAATAATAAAGTAAAAGGTCTTTATATTCTCTTTATAATCAGTGTCTGTCATCTCTAGGGAGGCCGTAGTATATCATGTAACCAACCTGGAGTTGATATCCAACACTGCATTATAATCTTATATTAAGCCAGTTATGTAACCTTTCTGATTTAGGGTTGCTGTGAATTTACATATGAAAATGTTTGTGTAAATAGATGATAAATATAGTTGATTCCAAATCACTGATCTACACGCCAAGTAAAATTTATTTGACTAGAATTTAAAAACTGATCTGGACGTAGCATGTGATAGACTCTCAATATTGATATCTTAGGACCGTGAGATGGTGGCTCAGTGGCAGAATTCTCACCTGCCATGCCAGAGACCCGGGTTCATTTCCCAATGCCTGCTCATGCAAAAAAAAAAAAAATATATATATATATATATGTGTGTGTGTGTATATACATATATGTGTATATATAGATAGATAGATAGATATACATATAGATATTTATTAATTTCCCTCCACTTTGAAAGCATTATATTCAATGTCAGATTTTCACAATAGCTGGGCATTGTTGACCCATGTTTTTACTTCATGAATTGAAGATTTGCTCTTTGTGGTATAGTGGAACCAAGTCTCTGAATTGGATTCATGTGAGGAAAGAATTGTTGAAAAAATCAACACCCCAAATCTCCTTCTCTTTTTATGTCATGTTAATTAAATCTGCTTTAAACTTGGACTTATCAAAGGCAGCAGACTGAAAACACTTCAGTTTCCCAAAGGCAGAGTTTGATCTTAATATGACGTCTGACTGGTTCTTTGAAGTTTCAAGAGCATTCTTTGCCATGACTGGCCTCCTTTTAAATTGACTTAAATTTGCTGTCAACAGTGGCTCGGATCCATCTGAAGGATGACAGAATATATATTCCTTAACATTTCATCTTATTCTATAAAATATGCTTTCATTTAAATTCATATTTTTTGATGATATGTAATTAACTAAAGCATTTCCAATTAATGCATGCAGATACGAGCATAAAAACTGGTAGGATTTTTTCAGATTCGGATACATTTTCTAAAGACATCTCTATTAGGATTGCGTTGCTCTTGGCCAAAAGCTCCAGCAATACTTCCAGGATGCTCAGGAATATTGTCACTGTGCTTAAAAGCATGATATTCCCGGAAAACAGTTCTAATATTCTATATTCATAGAAGCTATTTCCTTAAGGCAAGGAATAACTTTAAAAATAAAATTACATTTTAAAATATTTAAATAAAAATAATTGCTTGTGCTGTATTTGCCTTTCTGTATAAGGAAGACCCTAGGCTTTTACCCCTGGAGTATAACCTCTGCCATCTCCAAGGTGCTCTCCTCTGATAAACCATCCTGGCAAAGTCTCAACACCCAGCCCCTGATACCAAAGAATGGCCTATCCAGTTATTAGTAAGTGGCAAGTCATTCTATCTTATCGCCATTCTGCAGAGCAACCAGAAACAATGAAGAAACAGGGAGATTTTTAGGAAAATAGGTAGAGAATTGTCTTTCTAAAGGTTGTATTTAAGGGATGGGCCATGGTGGCTCAGCAGACAGAGTTCTTGCCTGCCATGCCAGAGACTTGGGTTTGATTCCTGGTGCTTGCTCAAGCAAAAAAAAAAAAAACCTTTTTTAAAGGTAGTATTTAAGGAAAGCCAACAAGGCTGTTCTAAGAGATTTTCTTAGAGCAAAAGGAGATTGGAATCTAGCATACAAAGAGGCATTAGGAATCCATACTTGGTGTGAGAAAGGCAGTGGGAAGAGGAGAGGTGGAACCTGTGTAGAGACAGTGGGGAGAGAGAAAAATCAACCCTGGTGACATGCAGTTCATATTAAAAATCAGTAGGACTCTATGGTAGTGAGGGTTAGGTCAAGTCATCTATGATTGGGGGTGCCATTGAGGCACTGAGAAGAGGGGTTGGGGGGCAAGTGAGGGTCAAAAGGCACGGGTTCTGATTCAGCCTGACTGTATCTAAACAGCCAGCCACGAAATTCCCTGTGCGGGTATGTGATGGTTATGTTCACGTGTCAATTTGCTCAGGTTATGGTGTCCAGTTGTTAGGTCAAGCGAGCACTGGACTGCTTGTTACTGTGAGGATATTTGGTGGATTTAAATCATCATAAGTTGACTGCAACTATGGCTGATTATGTCTGCAGTCAACTGAGATTGCCTTCAACAATGAGAGAAATCTCATCCCATCCATTGAAGGCCTTAAAAGGAGTAGTGATGATTTCAGCAGTCAGAAGGGAGAATTTCTATCTCTGTTTCAGCCATCCAGCAGCCTCTCCTGGGAAATTCATTGAAAACTTTTATTGGAGTTCCCAGCTGTGGTCTGCCCTACGGAATTTGGACTTGCCCACCCCCACATTGCCTGAGCCAATTATACCTACATATATGTATGACACTTTGTTAAAACAGCCAATGATGGCTTATTCCACAATTTGAATATGATTCAGCTTCTTATTCCAAAGTCAGTAAAGATTCTATTCAGGAATCAGCCCCCACCCCCATTGCATTGCCTCCAGCAGTTGCTCCATGGTACTTATAGTGTCTGTTCATCTCATCCTATTCTCTAGAGCTCAGTTTCTTAAGCATCCTTTTGCTGTATGTGAGAAACTCCTAGAGCAGTCTGGCAGTGTCTTTTTTAATTAAAAAGTAGGACTCTGAAAACCCAAAATAGCTTAGAAGATTTTGTGGAATTGAAGGTGATGCTGCACTATTGGAATAGACAAGTGATTGTTTCTTTAAATTTTTGTTGTAATTAACCAGAACCTTTATATTAAATATTAAATGTCTCTATCCAGAAATGGAAAGAACCTAATATTTTTTAAAAATCTAAATGTGGCATTCAAGATTTCCCTTTCTATCTTCAGCCATTGAAAGAAACTCTATCCATGACTGGCCCTGGGGCTTTTCTCTTTACCTTCAGTCTCCCATCTTAGCAACTAACAGTCCAAATACCATCCACTTTTTTCATATGACAGCTCTTCCAGTGTCAGCGAGGGAAGGAAGAAAATGGCTCAGATGAATTTGAACACCCTTTAAAGGTGTTTGTGAAATCCTTAGAATGATTCCCCTCGTTTTTGTGCCTACATTTTACTAAACTGACTTCTGCTTAAAAAGGCCATGGTGGCTTGGAGCTATGTACCCCAGAAAAAAACATGTTCTTAGACTTAGTCCATTTCTGTGGGTGTGAACTCTGTAAATAGGACCATTTTATGAGGTTGTTTCAGTTAAGGTGTGGCCCAGCTGAGTCACGGTGGATCTCAATCCTATACTGAGTCCTTTATAAGCAGAATAAAATTCAGGAAAGCCACAGGAAGAAGCTGGAAGTCAATAGTAGAGAAGAGAAGGAAGCCAGGAGAGGACACCATGTGCATTACCATGTGACAGGAAAGCCAAAGACCAGAAGCCAGCTCCAGAGTGCCACAGTCTTCTGCAAGAAAGCATTGCCTTAATGATACCTCAGTTATGGACCCCTTTGCAAATTCTGCGTTCATCTGCTAACATTCAGGGTAATGAATGGATATCTTAAAAGACAGTCATTTCCTATAGCTTTTCCCCAAGAAGAGAAGAATCTGAGAAAAGACCAAAGCATGCATCTGCATTCAAGTGATATGTGGCCATTAAATCCACTGTTCCCTGTTCAGTGGCAAATCTGGCACTGCCTATATTTTGCATACCTACAGAAAATAGTTCAAAGTCAATGTATTCCTTGAAGTGCATCATATATTTGCCTGTGTGTATTTGTTTTTATATTTCCATTTTTCGAGCATCAACAAATACATTCCCCTCACTGATCCAATAAATATCACTGCATTATATTGACTCTAAATAGCAACTATATAACAATTAATTAGCTGCTTCTGTTTATACATCCAATTTGATTCTGTTCAAAATCCTAACTGGTCACAGATAAATTATACTACATTTGCATTTCCTGAGTATATATGCTTTCTGTGACTCTTGTATTTTTTTTATATTCATCATCATGATCATTTCTTAGAATATTTGCATCAATTCCAAAAAAGAAATGAAAAGAAAAGAGAAAAAATTTCTCTCCAATAAACCAACCATAGGGCTGCCCCAGGACTTTGTTTTCACCAAGGATCTCTGGTCAGGATACTCTTCTCTCACTGGCCCCTTTTTACTCAGTGTCACCCTCAGAGAGCCCTTTTTCCAAAATAGTGCCCCTTTGTTCTTTACTCTTTTGCTGACTTTATTTTTCTTCACAGTTTTCATTATCTGTCATAATTGCTTATTGAATTATTGTCTGTCCTCCCCAACAGAATGAGTACAGAGACTCTGTTTTGTTGTTGTTATTGTTTTTCTTATAATTGATTTCTCGTTGGACAAACAAGTCCTGACAAACCACATGTACATAACAGATAACAGCTGACTGAGTGAACGAAAACAGTATGGATGGCATTACCCTCTTCTTGGAAATGGTAGCACAAAATTAGCATCCAATATAGTCAAATTAATGCTTTTGAAAATGGCTTGAGACAAAATGGAGTAGAAATTAAAATAATAATTTTAGAAATATCTTAAGGAGAAAAATTCTTGAAACTAAAAAAATTCATCACAATGAAACACTACACACGTATTACATGACTAAAATAAATTTAAAACAGAACTGACAGCATCAAATGCTAGAGCAGCTAGAACTCTCATACATCGCTGGTGGAAATGCAAAATGTGAAATACACTTTAGGAGACCCTTAGGCGGTTTCTTTAAAAATTACAATATGACCAAGTAATCTCCCTTGCATGTATTTACCCAAGCAAAGAAAAGAACTTAAGTCCAGACAGAATCTGTTAGTGAATGTTTATAGCAGCTTTATTATTAATTTTGAGAAACTGAAAGCAATCCAAAGGTCCTTCAGCTTGAATGTTTTAAAAATAAACTAGTGGTACATCCATACAATGGAATATTACTAGACAATAAAAGAAAAAAATGCTAAACAATAAAGAAAACAAATTACTAATACACACAATATAGATAAATCTCAAGCATAATATTCTCTGTGAAAGAAAGTGGTCTCGAAGGCTGAATTTGTTTCCACATACAAAACCTCCTAGGAAAGGCAACATTTTAGGGAAAGAAACAGTTTAGTGGGTGTCAGAAGCTGGGAATTTGAAGTCAGTTGACTACAAAGGAGAAGGAAAGAATTTTTTAGGCTGATGAATTTGTATTATGTCCTGGTTGGGAAGGTGCTTACATGACTATATTTGATTTTCAAAATTCATAGAACTGAGCACTAAAAAGGTGAAGTGTACAACAGTGGGGTAGCTCTTTGAAGAAAATATACCTGTACAGAGAAGCCATTGTTATATTGCAGAGCAAATCTGTATAGCATAGAAGAGTTCTTCCCCTGCCATCCTTACCACTCACAAAACAAATCTAATTGCCCATTCATATTGCACAGAGTCTTCTTGTATTAGAAAAAAATTAAAATGAATTTCTTAGGAAGAGTCTAGGGCAAAAATAGGGCCCAAAGAATTTTCTCTGAGAGATGCCCACAGCGGTTCTAATGGGCTTCTCTTACTCCAGTTATTTTGTGTACATCTTTTTGCCCCTCCTCTCCGATGTACACTCATGACAATAACATATCACACTGGGAAGGATGATACCTTCAGAGTGTACTTTCCAACCTGTTCCACATCATGATGTATTTGAACATAAGAATACTTTTTGGTACTTACGAGTAAGTAGATGGCCAATGGTGCTTGCCCCATGGCTGCCCCCCACTCTGACTGGCCTCCAGACATCTGAGGACATCAATATCTCAGTATTTCGCAACATCTTAACTTCTCTCAGACCCACCTCTGTGAGGGGAAGGATAAAGCCTGGTTTCAAAGTGGAGTGATTTCTTGTGCTCCCTTTGGCAGCACATACACTAAAGTGGAGTGAGTTCCTTGTTTTGATGCTAATATCCAATCAATTTTAAGTAGCATTTAGTCATTAATCATGCTGCATACATTAAACAAACATTACCTTTTACAAGTGAAATGACCCTCTCTTAAAAGCTTTGAGGCTCGATAAATCCCTAAAGGATTTGAACAGTGAATAAAATAAGTATTTGCAAAGTCCCCGTGGGGGACTGGCAAGAAAGAAGAAAATTCAACTTCCCCAAGTGGAAAATTCTTAAACAGTGGGGACAACCAAAGCAATAGGCTGAGACCCCAATCTTGGGAGTTGTTCATATGAAACTTAACCCCACAAAGGATAGGCTAAGCCTACTTAAAATTAGGCCTAAGAGTTACTCCCAAGAGAACCTCTTTTGTTGCTCAGATGTGGCCTCTCTCTCTCTCAGCCAACATGACAAGCAGACATACTGCCCTCCCCCTCTCTATGTGGGACATGACTCCCAGGGGTGTGAACCTTCCTGGCAACGTGGGACAGAAATCCTAGAATGAGTTGGGACTCAGCACCAAGTGATTAAGAAAACCTTCTCGACCAAAATGGGGAAGAGAAAAATGAGACAAAATAAAGTGTCAATGGCTGAGAGATTCCAAACAGAGTCGAGAAGTCATCCTGGAGGTTATTCTTATGCCTTAAATAGATATCACCTTTTTAGTAAAGGCATAACAGAGAGGCTGGGGGGAACTGCCTGAAAATGTAGAGCTGTGCTCCAGTAGCCATGTTTCTTCAAGATGATTGTATAATAATATAGCTTTTGCAGTGTTTGTGATTGTGAAAACCTTGTGTCTGACGCTTCTTTTATCTACCTTATGGACAGATAAGTAAAATATATGGATGAAAAGTAAATAAATAATAGGAGGAACAAATGTTAAAATAAATTTAGTAGATTGAAATGCTAGTGATCAATGAAAGGGAGGGGTAGGAGGTATGGTATATATGATTCTTTTTTCTGTTTTCCTTTTATTTCTTTTTCTGAGTTGATGCAAATGTCTAAGAAATGATCATGATGATGATGAATATACAACTATGTGATAAAAAAAGAATGTTCATATTGTATGTTGATTGGTTTTATGAATAAAAATTTTAAAAAAACTTTGAGGCTGCTTCACATCTTTATATTTATGAAATATAGTAATATTTTGATTGCATAGGACAAGAAAATGAGGACTTTTCTCAATATTAAAATACTTATTATCTTTTCACTAAGTCTTAGAGAGAAATAAATGTAAAAGAATGCCCACCTTTAGGGGATCAGACGAGGGAAATTAGCTTAAAAGGGACACACAGTGTGCATGAGTGGTTCAGTGGTAGAACGCTCGCCTTCCATGCGGGAGACTCAGGTTCAATTCCCAGACCAACAAAAAAATAAAGGGAGGCACACATCCTCCCAGTCGTCCCAAAACATCCTCAGGTGACTCAGATTCATCTCTAACACTCCATTCAAGTAGAGTTCCTCTGCTCCCCCCTCCCTCCAGGGAGAACTGATGAATGACCCTTCCTTTGTGTTATTTGACCTGGATTGTTCTTTTTAAAAGAAAATATTTTTATTGAGAAATCTTCACACATATACATTCCAGACAGCAGTGACTCACAATATCATCACATAGTTGTGTGTTCATCATCAATGATTATTTTTTTAGAACATTTGCATCAGTCCAGAGAAACAAATAAAATAAAAAGAAAAAACTTGTACGTGCCATACGCCTTACCCCTCTCTCTCATTGACCACCAGTATTTCCATCTACCCTATTTATTTTACCCTTTTCACCCTGTTATTTATTTATTTATGACCTGAATTGTTTTTTATCAAAGCACCTACTTTCCTTTACCACAGTCCTTTGAGTGCTTCTTCTTTCTCTATTAGATTTTAATTTCCAAAAAAAAAGTTGTGGTTGCTTTTCTTAACCTTAATATTTCCAGTGTACAATGTAACAAGAGCTCAATGAGCATGTGTTGACTGAAGGAAGAGATGACAGAAATAGGGAGTGTAAAATAATAAGTAAAAGAGGAGAAATTGTCAACTGACATGAAAAGGTCAAAAATCATTAAGATGTAAAAAATACATTGAGGTTTACTGCTTTCTGATAATATAGCTATCGTATGTCCATTGCCTACTTTGTTAAGAGGTGAGCATTTGACACATGTGGGTTGTTTTAACTGCTCCTTGTAGCAGCTTTCTGAAGTTTTAAGTATCCAAAAAAAAAAACGACAAAAAACGGCCTCAACAGAAGTTAAATGATTTGTCCAGGTCCTCTCGGTCAGAATGTGAAGGAAATAAAACTCAATTTCAGTTCTACCTCCAAACCTCTGTGACTAACGATGCCATCATCTTCCCCAAAGTAAACCACGTTTATTTTGTAAGGTGTTGCTCATGAACGTTTTGAACTGTGACCAGATTACTAAACCTTGTCTCTTCCTCCCCTTTCCCTATCAGCATGGAAGTGCTCATATTGACTCAGCCCTGTATGAAAGGGAAAGTAACTTTAAATGGAGCAGAGAATCTTTCTTCATTGTTTTATGACATTCATAAAATTTTAAGAGTAAAGGTGCCAACATTTGAAACTTGCAAATGCACAGCATGTTCATCATTAGCTCCTCATGTAAAGTAAGTGAGGCCACAACTAAAAATAGCAGATAAATAGATGAGCTGCTGAGCGCCTGGTGAGTTTTTCTCTTCCCCTCTTTAGAATGTGACTCTCTCAGCAGGAAGATCATATCCTTAAAGCTTCAAATCATTACATTCTCAAGCACAGGTTCTTCATTCAAGTGCTCCCCTTTTTCTAATGGTTTGTCCAAAGCCATCAAACTAAAAGCTTTTTGCAGATCAAAACTACTTAACTTATGATGCTAAGTGCTTTAGTGAAGCCTGCGTTTTTATTCTCCTCACTTATGTGGCCCTTTGTAAAAGGAGAAGCAGGAAGAATGAAAGGCAGAAGGAGGGAGAGAAATGCATGATGTTCCATCTGGAAGAAGCCTCTGGGTCACTT
This sequence comes from Myrmecophaga tridactyla, assembly GCA_004026745.1. Lineage (NCBI taxonomy): Eukaryota > Metazoa > Chordata > Mammalia > Pilosa > Myrmecophagidae > Myrmecophaga > Myrmecophaga tridactyla. The sequence goes on from PVIY010002601.1 coordinate 109,860, forward strand.
GGTTTAATTGTTTTCAAGGAGCAAACTGAGGCTGAGAGCCAGTGGGTGGTGACTACACCTAAGGGAAACGCAGAGTGTTAACTGTAGAGTTAGGATGGGAACCCAAACCTCTAGACCATCCAGACCAAGGCCCCCATGGAGGGATGGATGCAAACAAACACAGGGATTCAGTAGAATCTGAGGATGAGAAATCATGTAATGTTACCAACTTGCATGAAGCATTGCTTTAAGTAGGGACTCTGATCTGGGGTCAACTCGCCTAACTCAGTTTTCCCCTAACTAGGTGAATTACTGACCTTCTAAGCCTGGACAAAGGGAATAATGCTTTCTATGATAGCTAATCTTTACTGAGCACTTACTGTGTCCTGCACTGTTTTAAATACTCTACATGTATTAGTCATTAAATTCTCCCTTGTAAATGTAGAAGTTTAGTTCAGATAATGTATGTTAGTGACTTAGCCCCAAGAGTTTTCAATAAATCTAGTATCACTTGGTCAATAATAAAAGAATATATGGATTTAATAATTCATAATCTGAATACTAATGAAATTTATGAGGAAACCTTTACTGTTAATTATTGATGTGAAAAGATGAACTATTTTTTACTATGATGCATAGAATTAAAATTTAATGTTATGTAATTAATGAATATTCTCAGGAATAACTCTCTATAGAACATTTCTTTTTAAGCATTGAAAGAATTAGGTTTCATTTTTTTCTTCCGCTTTTTTATTGAGCCATTTCTACTTGTTCTTAAAGCAAAGCTGTACCTTGGGGAATATACTCAGCATTTTCCATTGAGTGAGTAGTTCTATAAACCTTTTGAACTTTTTTCCTCATTCCCAGGATAAGACAAAGCAAGGTCTTGCATATATTTGGTTATCATTAATTTTTAAAATATAGATGCCAAAAAATAGATACCCTTAGATTAGGGAACGTATTAGAGGACTTGACAGATAAATCTTTCCAAGTTCATGTCCCTTTGTTATAGTCACCTCTTCTCTCAATCTGCCTCATCATTACACAGCCTCTTTTTGCAGCTGTGAGACTCTCCTGGTGAAGTGTCCGGATGATTCTTCTGATGCCATCACATCTGCTTCTCTGTGTTACAGTGGATAAATGTGCCAACCCAGCCCATCATTTTTCTGAAAGACGCAAGTGAATTAATTGTGGCCAATTCTGTCCCCCTCCTAAGGTTGACATAAGGCAAGAATAATTCAGAGGCTCTGAAAAGTGACAGGTGCTTGTTTCTGTTGACATAGTTTGTTGCAACCATTATCCTGTGTACCTTGCATTTATTAGAATGTACAGGCGGCTCAGGGACCTAATTTTTGAAGGGTGACATTTGGAATGGCTAAGAAGTAATTCTACTCAGAGGATTAATTAAAACACATTGTAAAGCGTTATTAAGCAGTATGCTCATTTGATGACTGCATTTTAAATCCCTCATATTCCTAGGATACATAGCCGATGAGTGCTTTGTGTTACTGAGAGGTGCTCCAAATTCTAAGGATCAAAGAAGGGACAAGGAGGAGAAGCACAATGACATTGATTTGGTTTGATGTTAACTTAAATAGATGTAAAGCATGTTTTCCCTTGCGAAGTTGAAATACTGAAACTGCTTCCCAAGTGGATTAATTAAGTTATGATAATGTACCTCACAAACATTTTCTTCACCTTAGAGAAAAAAGATCATCTCAGAGTTTCATTAATGAAAACCTAACTTTGAAATGGAAGTCTAGAAGAGAATGTAGTTTTGTTTACAAAAATTAGATGCATGTAACTTTCTAGAACCACACCCAAACTCAGACCCACTTGTGATTATATGTAAAGTAGAACTTCTAAATGATTTTGAGCTGAGGCCTTGATATCTCCAGGGCCAAATTCTAAGTCTGGCTCCCAGCAACTTGGGGCAGACAGCCAAGTCTCTCTGAGCGCAAAGTCTTCGTTTTCAAAATTATAGTTGTTGTTAATGATCCTTATCTTTAATATAATCCCTATTTTATAACACTGCAGAAAGAATGAAACAAAAAACAATAAAAATATATATATAATGTATAATATGTGTATATATACATATATAGATGAAATTTTAGCATAATTCCTGGCACAGTCCAAACATTTAAAAATGATAGCTGTAACTATTAATACTTAAAAATGCAGAACTAAAATGACACACCCGAAAAAGAATACAACAAATATTACACCTTAAACCAAAATATTTGCTAAAGAAAGTTTGTCCCAACTAATCTGAAATGCTTTCACTCCACTAATTCCAGGCCTCCAACGATCTATTGTCCTTTGTAGTTTGTTTCAAATAATCATGGAAACCATGTACTGAGGGGTAACGTGCCACCGTGTGGTTTGGTCTTTCACACACATGGCATCTCACTGGTCACCCTAACGACCCCATGAGGGTGAGTTATTATTATCCCCATTTTACAGGTATGGAAACTGAGACCCAGAGTTTGTCATTTGCCCAGGGTCATCCTGCTATAATGACCAAGTCAGGATTTCAACTCAGCTACTGCTAATATCCATGCCCTTGAACTCTATTCTACTCTGCAAAGAAAATTCAATGGCAGCAAGAAAGGTGGATTTAGAGCCACCTTTAGTCTACTTTATATATATGTTAATCTAGGTCAGTGGTTCTCAATCTGCGTCCTTTTTTAATCAAAATTCCTTTGCACTCTGATAAAAAATTATTGAACCTCAGGAAGCTGGCGTTTATGTGGGTTATATGCATCATATTTTCCATATTGCAAATTAAGGGAGAAATTTTTATAGCTTTTTATTGATTTAAAAATTAATAAATACATTACATCTTTTTTTAATAGTTTATTGAGATAGCTTCACACACATGCAGTCCATCCAAAATAACACATTACATCTTAACATAAGTAGCATTTTTATGAAAAATATCTCTGTTTTCTAAAACAAACAAAGACACTTTTGTGAGAAGAGTGACATCATTTTACATTTTTGCAAATCTCTTTGCTGTCTTATTTAAAAGAAGACAGCAAGTCTCTCCCATCTGCTCCTGCATTCACTCTGTTATGCTGTCACACATCGTGTAGCCTCTAGAAAATTCCACTGTACATGTATGTGATAATGAGAGTGAAAAGGGTAAATGACATCTTAGCATTATTATAAAATTGTTTGACCACTGGACTCCCTGAATAGTCTCAGGGCCTCCTAGGGATTCCAGGCCACACTTTAGGTAAAATTTTTAAGAGAAATGAGGCATTCCATAGCCAACTTCAGTCTGCAATAATAACCCAAGATCGTCATTCCATTCCCCGTTCACTTGCAAAGTGTCTTGTTGTAGTGTTATAGAAGAGAATGATGAAAATTTGTCATTTCTAGGTAATGTTTAACAATCAGTGGATAAAGGTATAGAAGTAATAGTATCACTCAGCTAAACCACAGATATTGCAGAAAATGTATCAGAGTTATAATTAACTCACTTTGCAGAGGTAAAATTATTTTGATCTTAGAATGAAAAAAAGAAGGCAACCCTTTGTTGCATAATTGAATATACTTGAAGTGTTATTTGAGTATCATTCTATTTTTCCTGTCCTTAACCAAACTAAATAAATCTGTCATGTTGCTTAAGTGAGTTGTAGTAGTCAAATATTAGCAGACGTGTAATATTATAAAATAGAGGGTACATATCTGTTATAAAAAATGAGAAAATTCATAAAATATCTGGGTAGTTTTAAACGTTAGAAATTCAGTCATTTGACTGTTTATGAGATTTTAATCTTCAAAATGTGCTTGTCAGAAATACGATTTTTCTTTGTTGCTTCAAGATCCAAACCCAGAAACAATGCACTTGTAAATCATATTTAGTTTTATTAATTATTGTATCCAAATTCTTTTTGATTTACCCTTCAACATGGGAATTTTTACCTTCTGGCTTTACTTATTCCTAATAATTTTGAAACAACATAGTATGCTAAATTTTCTAAAAGACATATCTGAAAAATTATTCTATTTCACAATTCTAATAGCAAAGCTGAAGAGCTTAAGAATCGTATTTTCAGTAGCAGTATTGCACCAAAGGAAAAACATTTTTTTCAAAAGAAAAATAGTTATGTAGTGTGAAAGCACACTATCATTAAAATAAAGTTTGATCCCCATTACCAATTTGGCCATATTTCAAAACAATCATTTGATTGCAGATTATACTAAAGTCCTACAGATATTGAAGCTTCTAGGTGTCAGGTTTGATAAGAGAAGAAAAATCAATGTTAACATAAATGAGTTCCTCTAAAGCCAATTCCTGATTGAATATTTTACATGATCTAGTGTTGCCATTTTGTTAAAAGTGTTTTCTAATATCCACATGTTCTGAGGAAGAGAAAACACAGATTCTTCAGAAGAGGCTGCTTGCTTAAATCAAAACTCTGCCCAGGGCGGGCTACGGTGGCTCAGCAGGCAAGAATGCTTGCCTGCCATGCCCGAGGACCCGGGTTCGATTCCCGGTGCCTGCCCATGTGAAAAAAAAAAAAAGTCTGCCCAAATGCACTAAAAATGGTTTCTTACTTCTCTTAGGTTCTTCGCAGCAATAGTCTACTAGAGTCTACAGATTACTGGTTGCAGAATCAGAGAACACCCTGCCAGATTGGTTTTGTGGAAGACAAATCTGAAAACTGTGCTTCTGTAAGTACACAAAACTCTGGGAATACTGTCTGATAAAGCAGGGTAACATTCAGGTTTGCCCATGCTTAGGACAGAAGTTCTATAATTCATTAAATACAAGGTTGGGAGGGTATCCTTTTGAAAACATACTAAAATGACACAGACCTGTTTGTTCTGTGATGTTTGTATGTACTGGTTTCAACTTGTAAATTAATCTGATCAGTAACATGCAAAGGAAAAAAAGTTTATATTTTCAAAATCAAAGAGAGAAAAAATCAGAAATAGAATTGTATGGTGTGACATGAAAGACTGTTCAATAACTCTCTTAGAGTCTTTCAGGTTATTTTGTAACCCCTGCTAGTAGGTATTTTCCAACATGAAAATTGTGTAAAAAACATTCAGTCAATCTTTTAAGTTATTGTCATTATTTGAAAATCTTTCAACCTAGAAATTTTACTAGCATGCATTTTAGCATAGTGAAATTGAGCTTTACATGCAGACCCTTTGTTTTCAAGGTAAGAGATGTTCTTAGAGATAAACAATAAAATTTGTATGGTTTAGAATGTGGGTACATCTTATTTTTCTGAAAATATGTTCCTTCCTATATATTCTACAAAGCTCTATGTCTTCATTTTAATTGAAATGTCCTAGCTCTTATGGGATCATGATTATAGAGGATGGAGAGAATGTTTCCAAAAAGGAGAGAAATGTAATTCTTACGACTAAATTGACAGCATTATCTATGAGCCTCTCCTGGTAAGTTGCATACATGCCAGCATTTCTGTTAGAAGAAAGAGAGAAAAAAATACCCAAAGGCTGAAAATTAAAAGGGAAAGCTTTTTATGTAAGGAGCATTGAAATACAGAAGGCGTAAAACATTTTACATTCTCCTACAGCAGAGTCTCATAGTGCAAGGAATATGTAAGCCTTTGAATAGACTTAACTCATTCTCTTTGTTTAGAAAAATGATTTTGATTGTGCTGCTATTTCTGGTACTTTTGATCCCCTGTCTAGGAATCTAGTCACTGGCTAAAAGTCTTTGGGGAAAACAAAAAGGATCACTTGGCAAGTAATAATGGTAGCTTCTTTGCAGCAAATTCAACTCTGAGTTGGAAAATTCAGGCATTTGCTGATACAGATCTTTAATTTATGCACCTATAAATTGAAGAAGTGAGAGAAACTGAAGTGAGAGAAATTGAAACTGACATAAACTCTAAAAGTTATCTATAGACCCTAAACCTAAAAGAAGTCTCAGGTTCATTGTGACAAACTAGCCCTAACTCTCAAAAATATCCTGGAATAACTTTTCTTTAATTTCTGAATTCTTTCTCTTAGTGTGTGGCATAGATTTCTAGTTTCAGAGTCGGGTATTGGTAAGGGGGATCCATTATCTAGAGGAAAAATAGAGGTAAGCTATAAAGTTGGTTAGCTGGGGCAGAGAGCTCTGAAGAAAATAGCTATGCAGAAAGAGCGGACAAAATGATAAGGGGAAAGTACTTAATTCCTTTTTAAAACCATTTTTTCACATAAGCATGACAATGAAAGCATTATTTTAAAGAAAAACAAACAGCTGGATTTAAAAATAACATCCTCATTAAATTTTAACTTCTTAAAAAATGTAAGTTCATAAAATCATCCTGAACATAAATCTATTTACAAATAGACACAAAGAATCTGAGGAACATGTAGCAATGGCGTCTTGTATTTTATTGCTTTGTAATCTTAGGACCCCTACCTTAAATTAATCATTTCTTTAACTCATTTCTTCCTGATAAAATGAGCCAACAACTTTTTCCTATGAAACTTTGATTAGCTTGTTATTCATTATATTGAACTCCAAGTATTTAGATTCATGGTTTCTTAGAACCAAGTACTTCACTGTATCATTTTCTGAATTCAAGATTCTATTTAAATATTTTCCTGAGAGAAAACATCTCATCTGGAAAACATTAGGGATGTGCATGCAGGTATCAGTGAAGATGTTTGTTTTGACCCACCACATGATGTGTTTTAGTCGTTTCTTCGAGAGGGTGCTGCATTCGAAGCCGGGTTAGGGTTAGGGTTCAACTAGCCTGTGTGCTGTGACAGGTAAGAAATACGCCAGGCATGCCAAGAAGAGCCCTGAACCAGGAAGCTGGCTCAAAAGCTCACTGAAGTCACTTTCAAAAGATATTAATTATCAAAATTGTGTTTATATTTTTCTAAATGGAGTTCTACAAAGCTGTAAAGTTTTGCTTTCTTTCAGATTTGTCAGGCTGAAAAAAATTCATGTACCAATCCTCAGGGTGTTTAAAAAACACATTATTTAAAGTAAGGGAAACATGGAGTTGGATAATGGAACTGGAAGCCAATCTCCAAAACCCAATAGCCAGGATATTTTCTTAATAAAAGAGGTCCTAAACATATGTGATAGGGAATGAACTTTTCAGTTTTCAACTTAAAAAAAAAAAAAAATTAAAAAAAATTAATCCCTTTTTAATCTGTTATTGCTCTTTGTTGTATACTGGAATTTAATGTTAGATTTAAAATTTAATTTTAGCTTTATTGGGAATTAATTTTAGATTTAATTTAATTTTAGACTTAGAAACTTTTGTTTTAATGCTTCATTAAAGTTACCTTAGCAATTCATATTATTTCTCTTCATAATACTGTCAGGCTCTTTCCTTTCTGATCATTTTCAAAATCCTAGTTATCAACTGCCAAACAAAGTGTACCTTCCTTCTAACATGCACTTTAATAGACGAATAACAGTGCTTGAAATATAAGATACATTTGCTTTAAATTTGTAAATAAATAAATCAAGTTAAAACACATTCCACTTATGGCATTGCAAAATTAAGATATTTGGCAGTTCTTCTGCGGGTTTCTGAAATGAATGCAGTCAAGGGCAACAATAACAAAATGATGTTTCAGATCCTGATTTTTATATTATATTATTTCTCCAAATATACCCATTCCCAGTCTATATGGAAACTTAAAAAAAAAAAGTAAAAACAAAAAAAGACAAGTATCCCAATTGATAAGTTAGTCTGGAAAAGTATTGACACACATGGCCAAGGAAATGCATCATTCTAAACCTGAAGGGACATTTTACTTCATCTAGCCCAGCTATTTATAGCAACTTTTAATGTTTTCTTTCCTTTAAAAATCAATTTTGGAACATGATTTTAAAAATTCCTTTCTTATTATTTCTTTAATTTCATGTTTGTAGAAAAATTGCTTTGAGGCTTATAGAAAAATTGTGAAAAGGATACAGAGAATTCTTAAATACTCAAATGTTAATTGTTTAGTACATTTGCTTCTTCTCTCTCTTTATGCATATGGATGTGTCTAAATATACATATATACTTTTTTTCCTGAAACTTCTGAGAGTGAGCTGCACAAGCTTTTGCACACCTACATACTTGAGTGTGGAGCATAAATATTTAAAACCAGGATTGAGCCAGACTTACAGAAGTCCTTTTACAGGCACCTAATTCAGTATCCACTGGACAATGACATTCTTTAAATATTTATTCAACAGCTTTCAAAGAAAAGCAAAATATGGCCTGCAGAAAAGTAAATAATTGAATATCAGTAACAGAAGTCAGCTAGCCTCTAAGCAAAACAGAGATTCTGTATTTACTAGAGAAGTTCTAGGAAATTCTGTTTCTCCCATCTTGCCATATTTCAGGGGATTTGAGCACCTCCCTCACCCTTAGATTGACCCAGTAAGGAACTATTTCGGAGGCTTCCTTCTTAATATCCAGCTCAGATAAAGTAGATAGAGCAGGCAAACTTGGAGTGAAGTGGCACAAGAAGCCCAGAATCTGGTCTGCGGGGCCTCACTTCACCCTGTGCTGTGCTTCCTGAACATCTCTGAGAATCTCAGGGTCCTGAGGAAAACCTCAGAGTTTCAGTCAAGTGAAATTTCCACTAAATTTACCAAGTCTCCACATGTAATGAATTAGAGAAAAGCCACTTTACTGAGAAGCACAACTTTATTCTGTGGAGAAAAGACCCATCCACCAAGCTACTAGATAACTCTACTCCATAGAGGTGGTATATAAAAAATCAGAAGCTCAAGAAGGGTGACAAATAAATCTGAGAAGGGGTTTTTGATTAATAGTCCGAGGGCTAAACCTTGCGTGTGGTCAAACCCATGCAGCATTAATTTGAGGACAGGCCTGAGACCTCAATCATAGATTTTCCAATGTCTTGGATCTTGAAACCTTTACATAGATAGTTTTTACAATTTCATTCTTGTTGAAAATTGAGCCCCAAATTCTCTCTCATATGTTGTAGGTAAAATGTTATATAATAAAAATTGCTTTTACTGACTCATGGAATTTCATTGTATATCTAAACATTAGATAAATTGGATGAGGTTTTCAATAATTGATAATATGAAAAGGAATTCAAAGGGAAATATAAGTGATTATTTATATTACTATTTAGGCTTGATGCAAAGATGGAAACCAATTTTAAAATATATGTACTTAGGAAATAATATAAAAATAAAATAAAAAGCCAAATGACAGCTCTGTTAAAACTATAAGCAGTACATTTGATAAATTCAGGTTTTTAGTCTCCATGCATGAATAGCTTCCATAAATCAGTATGAAAAATACTGGAAACTCCAATAGAAAAGTTGACATGAGCCAAATATAAGAAATTTTCAAAATAAGAAACACAGTTATCAATATATATGGGAAGAAATCAACCACCCTGTTAATCAGAGATGCAACTATAACTTTTATACAGCCTGTTCCTAACAAACTGTTCAAGATTTTTAAAAATTATACCTCCTAATCTTGATGCAAGTATAGTTAAAAAGGACACTCAGCAACTGACATTGGGAGTGTAAATTGATAAAATTAGTATTATCTTTCTAGAGGACAATTTTATAATATGTATTATTAGAGGCATTTAAAATGTTCATACCTATTGATCCACTTCTAGAAATAAATTCTGAAGACTGGTATAACATATGGTTGACATATAAACTGATGTACCTAGGGCACTCTAGGTACAGCCTGCTTTGGTTTAAAATTTAGCTCTTCCACTTTCTAGCTATAAGACTTTGGATAAATTCTTTAACCTCCCTGTACCTCACTTTACTTACCCACAAAAGGGAGATAGTAATAGTTAAGTACTATTATTAATATAAGAATTAAATGTGTTAACATTTGTAAAGTGCTAGTATAATGCCTGCTAGCATATAATTTGTTCAGTAATACTAACAGCATGTGATGGTGAAAATTAAAAAGAACATACATGCTCTATGGGTATAGGAATGCTTAAATAAACTTTGGACATCTATCCAGTGAAGACTTATGCATCCTCTACACACCATGTTTGTAAAAAACTATTAAGGACATGGAAATGAATGCATAAAAATAGGTACACAATTGTGCAAACCATATATTAAGCAACACTTTCTATTGGAATGGATGCAGGAAAGAGAGAGGTCAATAAGAACGTCTGTAGTTTTGGTTTGAGCGTCTAGGCGGTGACTGATAGGATGGGGAAAACTGAAGGAGGAGGACGAGGTTGGAGTTGGATGTGAGGAGAATGATGCTGGGCATCTCTTGGTTATCCATGTGGAGATAGAAGTCAAGTGAGTAGTTGTACAAGTGGGAGTTGTTGGTAAGACCAGGGCAAGAGACAAAGATTTGAAGGTCATCAGTTTGAAGATGGTATTCAAAGCCCAGAGAAGAGAGGAGATGAGCCAAACCAGGGAGAGTGTGTAGACAGAGAAGGAGAGTTAGGATGAATTCTGGGGCATTCTTATAAGTTTTCAGTCAATGATCTTCATTTCTCAGGGGTGCAAGAGTAAAAAGAAATGATTAACTTTCAAAGAGATGGTGAAGTATTTTATGTTTCTTGACATTTTTGCTACTGAAAATGCAGTGTGCTTTTAAAACCTGGACATCTATAATATGTCTTACCCGTTTGTTTAAAATTCATTTGACAGGATAATATATTATTAAAATATCTCAGAGTAGATTTGTTTCGAATTTCATATAATTCCTGCTATTTCATAGCAATTTTCCTTTGAGTAGAAAACCTGTCAACCAAGAAAACCAACGGCCATAAATCATTTTTCCCATTAAGTTTCTTTTAAACTTCAAGGATATTGATTACATAATTTTCTATTCTTTTAGTAAAAGTATTCGTTTAGATTAACATGTCTTTTTTAATCAGTTCTTCTAAACTCCTGTGAAAACTAGTTAGAAGTTTGGTTGTATGAGTTTCTTTGTTTGTTTATTCATTTGTTTGTTTACGACTTAGAAATCTCAAGTATTAGAAAATAATAAGAAATTAAGAGGCAAACCTGGCTAGTACCACCATCGGATGGCCACTTTTAGTTCTGAGTACTATTGCTTTCTTTTGTAACAACCAGTAAGCTCACCTTAGGGGTTTATCAGGAAATGGGAAAGTTCTAAAAGCAGAATTCCTTCTTTCCCTACTGGTTATTACACTATATTTAGAACAGAGATAGTCCTCACTTACATTCCAGACAGCACCTGGGACAGTGTCTGGTCCATTGTGGATGCTCTGTGACATTAGTGGCATTTAATTGGATTCTCTGGAGGTATTTAAGATCTTTGCTGGAAACATCTGAACTGGCTGAGTGAGGGTTAAAGGAAATTTAGCCCTTTGCTAAGTTATGGCTCAGATTTGGTTTAGTATAATCATTAAGTAGACTGCTTATTGTCAGCAGTGATGAGGGTGATTTTACCTGTCATGCAGGGGTGAATTGTCTGAAAGCAGAATCACTTACCCTCAACACTATTAGCATATTGGGCTAATATTTCTTTGTTGTGGGAGTCTGACCCATGCATTGTAGAATGTTTAGTGATATCCCTGGCCCACTAGATGCCAATAGCTAAAAATGCCCCCATTTGGGAACTTCTGCTCTAAAGATTTTAAAACTTTAGCCTCTAGTTACCCCGAGGTATCTCCTATTCGTATGCCTCACCCAATCCGCACCTCACCACTTGTCGATAGGCAAGCAAGAGGAAAGTTGCTTTCATTTCTCTTAAATGATTTCAGTCCACTAGTTGCCCTCATCAAAAGCCATATGCACCAGAAGTAAGGACATAAAAGAAAAGGCCCGTGAGACAGTCACAGCCTTTCTCAGGATACCTGCCTGTAGGTCAAGGTCAATGAATTTACTGCCAGTTGTCTACCACCAGATAGAATCTATTAACTGTGCCACCCTGGATCATCCCAGGCTATCAATTTCTACATTGAAGTGTATAATATTTATGTATAACTCTCTTATGTCAAATATAATGCAATTATATAGCAGCCAATCTGATAGCAATAAGAAAGAAAACCACCCCAATCCTACTACATAACAGATCTTTCCTTTTACAGTTTCCCACACAAGCTAGGAAGCATGACCGTATCAAGTCAGCTCCAGCCTCTTGTTGCCAAATGCTGATGTGGACCTTGTATGGCCAGGCCTTCTAATTTTTCAAGAAAAGTCAGAAATCTGGTTGTCTATATGAAATCTACTGATTTCTGAATGTTGCCCAATAATACAATTTTCTTTCAACATTGTATAAGTAAAACAGATACTTATATCTGTGGGCTGGAATCAACTGATGGGACATCAGTTTCTAACATCTTTCGTTTCATGTAATGTCCAGCTGGCCTCACTCTTGTTGCCTACTGGTTTCTCTTTGCATTTGAATTTAAGACCCCTGTTCCTAGACATCCAACAAATGTGTCCTTATTCAAAACTCTGCATAGGAACAAATCCATTACCAAGAAGGACTTTGTTTATCGTTCTCAGAATTGGCTTACACAAACTTTACCACTCACCACAAATAGACAACACAACCCCATCTTGCCTCACTCTCAGTAGATGACTTGGAAAATAAAGTCCTACCTAACCTGGAAAATAAAGGGTAGTTGATAGTGGATATGAATTCCCCTTCTCTCTCTCTCTCTCTCTCCAGTTCATATCATGAAGACCCAACCAAGAATAATCCAAAGACATATTTAATTTGATAGATAAATTTACACCCAAGTATCTAATTCAAGACCCTCCAAAAACTGCTCTTCCAAACTGTGTAGCCTGATGAGCCTTCTCTCTTCTCACTAACCTTCCCCTAGTCTCTTAGAAAACATGCCATTCCTCAGACATCTGGGCTCCTTCATCCATGCTGTTTCCTTAGTCTGGGGATCCTGGCACCAGCTAGATGCCTCATAAATTATTACTGACTCGTTCACTCCACCTATATTCATGTAAAACAGTTATTTCAACGTTGAAGCATCATTTATTCTGGCCAATTTGGGGGAAAATATCACATATTCTTTCAGATTAACTCCAATGAAACCTATTAAAAATTCCTGTAATTGTTATTTTATTTGGAACTGACATCTATTTTGTCAATTACATCAATGTTGTATTCCCTTAAAACTACTTTGTCTTAAAAGAGGACAATTGGTCATTACTCAATAAAAGTACTATTTACCACTCCATTCTTAAAAATATGTATATACTTCTCATCCTTCCTTGTAAATGCTTCTGATTCTCCAACTCCTCTTTAAACATAAAAAGCAAAACAAACAGTAAACACCTTCCTTCATTCTAACTCCCTGTCAAACAGTCCATCCTATGTCCTTCCTTCTTTTGAGCACCAAACTTAAAGACCAATAAAAAGTTTATTTGCTGTTTCTACTATCTGGCAGACATTTCCCACCAGTCTGCTGAGATTGCTTTTATAAGTGCCACCAAATCTGCTGACATGTTCTCATTACTTATATTACTTGGTCCATAGTACAACTAACCAAACTCACAAATTCAAACCCAGCTTCTGAAAACTAGTCATATTCTTCATGGCTTCATGAGCACCATTCTTACTTCTGATAGTCCTCTGGCCTCTGGAATAGTTATTTCTCCATCTTCTTTCTAGATCTCTGCACTTTCTGCCTGGCACTTAAATGTGTGGTTTCCCAAAGTTCTGCCCAAAAGCCTGGTTCTTTCTTGCACTCTGTTCTCACTTACTGGGTTATCTCATCCAAACTTCATGGCTTCAACCACATCTCAATGCTGAAGGGCACCTCTCTGTAGTTTAGACTTAGTTCTAAGTTTCTTTTAGATGAACTCACCTGAGCGGTTCAAAAATACCTCAAATTCAATATGGCTGGAGGTAAAAACTCAAGAATATGCTCTGCTCCCTAAATTCTCCATTTCTATTGATATTTCGGAATCCATAAATTTTCTAAGTCAAAATCCTTAGAGCCGCACTCATCTTGTATTTCTCCCTCACTCTTCATCTCCAGTTGGTCGTCGAAAGCTGGTTGTGATTTTTTTCAATTCTGGCTACACCTTTTGGTCCCTACTCTCTAATGCCTTACAGTTCCACATATCTCTTCTAAATATGTAATCCATGCAAAGCAAAAACAAATGGAGCAATAAAATAAAGACTCTAGGAACCTTAAAAGGTTACTGGTACTTTTTCCTCCTAAAAGCCCTACTGTAGCAACCAACTCCTAGGTTTATTTTAAGGTTATTATTGTTATTGCAATGGTATGAATAACATCTGCAGTCCCCTCAATCCTCATTCCCACCCCCAAATTCACATAATATCTACAGAAGCTGCTAAGTCAATTCAGTGTCCAATTCAAGGCCATGGCTCTGATTTTTAACTGAACTGGATATGAATTCCAAAGGAGTTGATTCCCCTTCTTTATCTTAGTTGTTAATGTGTCATGCCAAATGCCAGGCTAGTGAAAGTGCACTGCCATGCACACACTTTGAAACTGGAAACTCACTCACAACATTCATTTACCATATTTTAATGGTAGCACCAAAATAAAATATCTACCAGTGAATGGATTCACACTACATGCTGAACAAACAGAATGTACTACTGATCTCCTTTTCTGACCAAACTGAGTGACTAAGTATTCATTTATTCATGGAATCGCAGAATAAACCTGAGAAGCTATATCACCCATTTCACTCATTTGTCAAGTAACAACAACAAAAAAAACAGCAATGAAAGAAATGGAATACTCAAAGCTGCAGATTAGTAGCAAGTCCAAATCTTAATCTAGTGAATACAGCACTTTTTCAATATTCTATCAGCTCTCCCCTCAAATATAATAATTTCATTACAATGTCTTAAAATTGAAAAGTACAAATGATTATATGATTATTGTGTTTATTTGAAACTTAGAAGATTTATATTATTAGTTCATGTTGAAGACCCAAAATTAGTATTATTAAAAATTTCCAGGAAAAAAAAAAAGCTGGCCACGGTGGCTCAGCAGGCCTGCCATGCCAGAGACCTGGATTTGATTCCTGGTGCCTGCCCATGCAAAAAAAAAAAAAAGGCAGGCCATGGTGGCTCAGCAGGCAGAGTTCTCACCTGACATGCCAGAGACCTGGATTTGGTTCCCAGTGCCTACCCATGTAAAAAAAAAAAAAAAAAAATTCCAGGATAAATAGGTTTTGGATGGTTGTCAATAAATTCAAGATTCTCTCATGTTTGTAAATAAATTACTCTCAGATCCTATCTAGTTATTTCATCTGATGGTATAAATGGCAATGAGATCTAACTTGTCTTAGTTTGTCAGAACAGCTATAATAATTACTACAAACTGGTTGACTCAAACAACAGGAATTTATTGTCTCAGTTTTGGAGGTTAGAAGTCCAAAATCAAAGTTCTGCCATTCCCAGCCTGCTCTAATGTCT